>CAIGRT010229191.1:0-18370 GCA_903798405.1 Fraxinus platypoda
AAGTGTGAAATTGGAAAGAGAATGAGAAAAACTTAAAAAAATCTAGATCTTTGGCTAAGAATGAAATTAATAATAGGACCAAAAAATTGAATTTAGAAATTGGGTTGGGCTGGACTAGCTAGGCATGGACTTGGCTTGGGAGTTAGAACATTAATTACTAAATTAGTTAATTTGCTAATTTGTTTAGAAAAAATTAAAAAAATTAATTAATTCAATATAAAAAATTTTAAAAATTATTTAAATTCAGTTCTTATTCGATTCTTCGGTTCTGGGTCTAGAACCGAACCAAACCCGTCGGTTCTCAATTCAGATACCCGTTCGGGTATTTAACTTATGAAGAACCGTTCGGTTCGGGAGTTTTGTCTAGCCCTATAAGGAAGCAATAACAATGGGATGATGATAGCATCCCTTTTTCTTTATATTTTCTCTCTTTTGGAGTCCTCACTGACTGCATTATCACCTGAAGTTGCTGGTGAACAATTTTAGGTTTCATTCATGGAACTCCGGTACAGCTGACTTTAACCTCCTATAGCACTATAAATTATTAGCATTGGAGATGGGTATAAAAGAGCCTGTCATTGTGGTTGTCACATCTTCTTTCTTCAGAGTTTCACCTGGATCATGCTGTTATTTTGCATTTGTCAATTATGCAGTTTGTTCAATGTATTTTATTAGCAAGCAACAATTTCTCTTACAAATAAACTAATAGTCATTCGGGAGTAATTGTGGGATTAATGTTTTTCCATCCCGGTAATTCTTCATAAGCATTTACATTTAGTTATGCATCAGATCTCTAACAAATTAATTTATGCAACTTCTGTGGTTTTTCCACAATGTAAAAATTCTCTTGAAGTTCGAATAGTTCCTTACCCGCTATTTACATTATTTTCTAGAGAGGACTATCTGGCAATCAGACTCGGTCAAATGCCATTCGACACGGCAGGTTGGGTGTGTCAAAGACTGAAGGAGTTGGGGATAAGTCTTCCTTGGAGGTTGTAAATGCTAGTGATTGTTCACGGAAGGATGATTCTGACACTGCTGAAGCCAATTCATCTGTAGCTGCCTCTGGTAGCACTGAAATATCCAAGAAAAAACCCATTCATCTAGCAAGAAACTTCATTCAGGAATTAGAAAAGCGTTCTTTTTCTGGACCTCTCTTACCGTCAGAGGTGGCTGACTAACATCAATTTTGAACTTTTTTATTTATTTTTATTCTCAATTCAATCATATGATTTTGTTCTTTGTGATGTTTGTTTAACTTTAAGTCTTTATTTCTCTTATTTGGCAGGTTAGAGATATTGTTAGGCGCTTGTGGGAGAATGAATCTCCTATCTGCTCATATATTTGTGATATTCAGCAGCAGCAGCAACAAGATGAATCTGGCAAAGTAACTGGCCACTCTATGTTTTTCCTTGAGAGTATTCTTGTACCCCCAATCAAATTCCGACCTCCAGCCAAAGGTGGCGATTCTGTGAGTCCTGAAAACATCGTGTGATCTGTGTTTTAATAACTTGCATCCATGCTATTTTTTTCGTGTTATTATTGAATTGTAGCATACAAGATATTCTTTTTTTAAGAGCAATGTTTGTAAAACAGATACTTGGACTTTCTCTCATAATTAATAGTCTCATGAACCACAGCACAATATGGGGGAAGACGTAACACTTAAATTATATTTCCATTTGGGTGGTGGAACTGGGAAGAATCAGGCTATTTACATCCATATTCTGTTAATTATTTGTAAAGACTGTAATAATGATTGTTTTTGCCCATTTGTGCTCAGTGGATGACAGTACTTACAGTGTGATGTTTTCTTCAGGTAATGGAGCATCCTCATACTCTTTTATTGGGGAAAGTGCTGCAATCCAATATAGCTTTAGGAAATGTTCATGTTAATAGTGCTGAGCACTCAAAGATCATTAATCGCTGGATGGATCTTCAACAATCTATAAATGTATTATATGATAGCAAAACTGCCACCGGTAATTTTACTTTTCTTGTCTTCACTCTTTTTTTTGGTTGTTATTAACATTTTTTCTAGAGAAATGCTAACATATTTATCACTTGTTATATACAATTTTGACACCGTCTCCTATACAAGTGTGAAGACTTAGCTCTTAAATGATATTTTCATTTGGGTTAATACAGAGGATAAGTAGTTATTTAGCCCTTGTTTGACTCCCTTTAAAACAAAACAATTTATTTCTTACTCATTTTCAACTATACATTCACACAATAAAATATTTTGCACTTAAACCCAAAACCTTTCCCCATTTTTTAACCACACATTCTAAAAAAAATCAGTATTCAAAATATTATTTTTACACAATAATGGCTATCAAACTGGGGCTTAGAAGGCAATTCTTGTAAGCAAGAACATAATGTATATCCTTGTAAGGAAAAGTAAATGCAACTTGGAGGTTTGGCTATATTACTATGCCCCTGTTTGAGTCAAATTATTGTAGAATGAGAATGAAAAATATAGTCGTTATTGGGGCCCACATAAGAGATAGAAAATTTGAATTTAAATGTTGATGTGATGGATAACTGTCATATTATTCATTTTAATGAGATAATAATGTAGAAGGAGGTTTGGCTATATTACTATGCCCCTGTTTGAGTCAAATTATTGTAGAATGAGAATGAAAAATATAGTCGTTATTGGGGCCCACACAAGAGATAGAAAATTTGAATTTAAATGTTGATGTGATGGATAGCGATTATATTTTTCATTTTAATGAGATAATAATGTAGATCAAACGGGGCCTATATCCGTTTCATACGAATTCCGTAAAAGAATAATTTGGTTAATTCATTTTCGTTTCCTCTTTCTAAATCTTACAATATGACAATTAGATCAGGAAGGTGGTGAAATATCTAATACCACCTTTTCTTTTTTGGGTGATGTATAACAAAACAATTTGACAACAATATAAACCTTATTTCAAATGAACTTTGGAGCCACAAGAATCTTTTTTCACCAATTTGTTCGAGTGAACCTCTATCATGGCTCCAAAATTGTCCTTATTCCTAGTGTGACTAAAAGGATATTCTAGTTTATCATCAGTATCACATTGCTGATGCAGGAGTTCTAATTTTGACATTTTGAAAGATTTTGGGATGTTTTAGGTTGAATTAATTGTTTCAAAAACAGTGTCAAATAAATTTAATGTGCATTTGGAAAACCTAACGATATAGAGAAGGCATGAAAGATGGAGATGAATCCTTTTTTATTGTGGGATCGAAATTTCAGTTGCTCATCAAATAAATATAGTTATGAATTGCTTTTGTTTGCAAATATTTTGGAAGTTGAGGGTGTCTGCTCTTATTATATGTTCTGCATATGTTCTGTGCTTGTGTTCTTTTATGTGTGATACATGCAGGTCCATCCTATCATATCTACTTCATAAATCATACTTAGTGTATAGGTACGGCCAGCCTCTACTTCAATCACAAAATTCATTGATTTTTAGGTTCAGCTTGATTTTGGTGCGAACATATCTCGATATTAAAAATTCACTTACAATGATCCAATATTTTGAGCCAATAACCACAAACCATTGGTAACATATTTGTCTTGCAACTAGTATGACATATCTCTTCCACTTGATTAGTCTTTGAGATCACGAGCCTTGGAACAGTTATGCTTTCCCAAAAATTGGTGTATAGCTGTATTTTAACTATTCATTTGAGAAACAACAGCAGAGATCAGTTGCTAAAGTTTATAATGTGCATAACATCATACCAGCAGTGCCACCTTTCCTCAATGGATTATGAGAAGACTTAATTGGTTCAACTCTACTGCCACTTCACATGCAACTCTAATTTTCTTGTTGGACAACTGAATGATTATTTTAGGTCCTGTTGTATGCAAATTAGTCATTTTGTGTAGTATTCAAAGCTTCTTTCTCCACAACATATTGGCAGGTCCGGGCAAAAAAGATATAGCTTCTGGAATTTGTCAATTGCTGGAAAAGAAAGAGGGTATTTTCCGTCAGAAAATGATGGGAAAAAGGGTCAATTTTGCTTGCCGGTCAGTTATATCTCCAGATCCTTATTTGGCAGTCAATGAGATTGGAGTTCCTCCATACTTTGCGTTGAGGTTAACCTATCCTGAGGTATGGATTGATGATATTTTTTTGCATTACTTTGTAGTATCCCTGAATATGCCTTGTGTGAAGATCTCCCTGTCCTTCATCAATACAGATGCGAAGGACTAGAACCCCATCCTTAGTTTGCACTAATTGTTTTGCATGACAATGGAAGTGTCCTCAATTTTTTTTACATACCTTGGTCATTTTTAATGTTTGTTATGTACTTACGAGATGTCTGTCCTGTGTGTAGAAGTGTCAAGTGTCAGGAATCTGGGGTTCACAGATCGTACTCACCAGAGAAAAGCGGGTTGGTTGGTCATCTCCTAGAAAATGAAGATCAGTAGGAAAAAGGGGAATAAAAAAAGCCTTGTTTGAAAATGTAGCCTTCCTCCTCTTTCTTCTAAAACCTCATATGAGATGAAGCATTAGGATGGGAAAAGTATTGTAATCATATCTAAGTTACTTGAAAATAATCCAATACAATAAGCCTATTATTTCAACTATTTCAAACATAAAAATGTGGCCTCATATTTGTATAGGACAGTTATCTTGACTAGCTTTAGGTTCATAACAAGATGTTTCTAGTGCAAACAAGTTCCGATTCATGGTTCCAGGCCACTTTCTTCTTCAAGAGCTTCAATTGAAAACCTTGGACTATGGCATCAGGGGTGGCGCATGGGTGTCACCGTGTTGTTTCCTCGTAGTGGAAGCTCCTACATCCTAATATTAGTAACATGGAGGTCAAAAGTTGCGTGAGTAAATCTGTATATGATATCACCTACCAATTAACTCCTGTTGCATCAGGGGCTGTCAAATGACTCAAGATTTAATCACGAGTGAGGGAAAAGCAAAAGAGGTTAGGCTGTTCGGTCTAAATTGAAACTCTGGGCCTTGTTATAATTATTCTTTAAAATTTAGTTACTTTTAGTCAATGCTATTAACTTTTATGTGATATTCTGGACACATCTTTGCCCTCTGTGCCCCGTCTCATGGAATTCAAAAGCACTGCAAGGATTACGTAAAAAGAATAAAAGACCACCTTTTCAGGGGATGCTATTTGGATAGTTTATTGAGAGACATCTTAAATTGTTTTTGCCCCTTCAGGGGATGCTATTGGGATATTTTATTGCTCTGAAACATCTTATACTGCTTTTGTTCCACATTTGCTTGTTCCTGAACAAATAAATTTATTGTCATTCTTTCCCAACTTTCTTCCGCAATATTTTGCAGAGGGTAACTCCTTGGAATAGTGTCAAATTGAGGAATGCAATCATTAACGGGCCAGATATCCACCCTGGAGCTACAACTTATGTTGATAAAGTTTCTACTGTGAAATTACCATTAAACAAAAAGATGCGAATAGCAATATCTAGAAAATTACCTTCTTCAAGAGGGGTAGTTACACAATCAGGGAAGAAGAATGAGTATGAATTCGAGGGCAAGATTGTGTACCGCCATTTGCAGGATGGGGATATTGTGCTTGTTAATCGACAGGTATTGGGAATTGTTCCTCATCAATCAACACTTTATTCATTGCTTTAATTGTGATAGTATCTGTAAGATCCTTCATTTTCCACCAAGGCACCAAGAAATTGAGATATTTGTCTCTCTGTCTGCGAATAGATGTATTTACAGATGTAAGTGATGTGCTCACCTCTGATTTTCCTTGACCCCAATGGAGAAATCTATCCCCATTTACAAATTATTAAAGTTTCTCAAATTGAATGACCCTCCATTGACTTGGCATGATACTTTTTGGGAGGTTTCTACTCTTAGCAGTTTGGTATTTTGCCTTCAAATAAACTAATTAACACCAACTTAACTCTCATTACTACATTTCATGTCTTCCTCTAAATTCGGTTATGTTTAGTCATGTCTCTAATATATGATAAATAAATTATTGGTAGTCCATGCAATTATATGATTTGAAGGAGTCTCCTAGTTGTGGAGAAAATTTTTAGTACTTGCAGAGTATGGAACTCGGTAGTATTCAGTACTACATACTCCATACTTTGGGAGTACTAGAAATTTTTCCCCTGTTTGTGTGGCAAAAGAATGAATTGGAAGTACTTTAATCCCCGTTTCCATGAAATTGGAAGTATTTGAATGGTCGTATTTGGTTCTGAACATTTGTTTATAAATGAACACTAGTACATATCTTTTGGTATTCTCTTCACTTACACGTGGGAGTTTCTTCTTGTAAGATTTTTTTGTTCGATTCTTAAAGGTCTGTACTATACTTGCTTGGTTGCTTATTAATAAGCATACTCATTTTTGAGTTCAGTGAAGTAATTATACAGTTTGAGAGGTCTGTTTAGCTTACTTTATTTTTAATTTCAGCCTACACTTCACAAGCCAAGTATAATGGCACATGTTGTTCGTGTATTGAAGGGAGAGAAAACACTTCGCATGCATTATGCAAATTGCAGGTTGGTTTATTTGCTGATTTTTTTGTCTTTGTTTTCTTTGTTGTAAGCGACTTGCCTAGATAGATTACATTTTTTTTTTTAAATTGGCTTCAGCTCCTATAATGCTGATTTTGATGGTGACGAAATTAATGTCCATTTCCCTCAAGATGAAATTTCTCGGGCTGAAGCTTACAACATTGTGAATGCTAATGAACAGTACATTGTTCCAACAAGGGGTGATACTGTCAGAGGCTTGATTCAGGTTTCAGTACTCATTGATTATCAAGTTCCCATAATTTTTTTCTCCAGAAATGTTAATGAAAATTCTTTATTTTTTTTCCTGTTTGTCCACCCGGTTTATTAACCACTTTGTAGTTCTAACTTTAACGCTCCAGGATCATATTGTAAGCGCTGTGCTTCTTACAATGAAGGACACATTTCTAACTCGTGAGGAGTTCAACCAGCTGCTTTATGGGTCTGGCGTGTTTGCAATGATGCTCGGTTCACATCCAGTCAATAATTCCCAAAAGGTTTCATTAGTAGATTCTGAAGGTGTGGTGATGCAGTCTGTCTTGCCTGCAGTGTGGAAACCAGGACCTTTTTGGACAGGGAAACAGGTTAAAAAAATTGCAGAAGTTGGCATGATTCTTACTAAATATGTACAACGAAGTCAGACTTATATGCATTGATCTCAAAGAATTTTATTAAGAAAGTAGTATTTATAATAAAAAATCGTCTATTGGTACACAACTACATGAACAGGATTATAATAATCTTTTGTGCGTTTCTTTCTAGGTCATCACAGCTCTATTGAACCATATAACACGAGGTTGTGCACCCTGTACTATTAAAAATCAGGGAAAACTTCCAAAGGATTACTTTACTGATAGTACCTACAAAAATGAAGAAGAAGAAGACAGAGATCAGAATGCTGAACATAA
Source organism: Fraxinus platypoda (assembly GCA_903798405.1). NCBI lineage: Eukaryota > Viridiplantae > Streptophyta > Magnoliopsida > Lamiales > Oleaceae > Fraxinus > Fraxinus platypoda. The sequence continues at coordinate 7,444 of CAIGRT010229191.1, forward strand.
GTTGTTAATTTGGAAAAATGAACTTGTGCGTGGTGTGATTGACAAGGCTCAGTTTGGAAAGTTTGGTTTGGTGCACACAGTACAGGAGCTCTTTGGGTCTAACAGCGCAGGAATTTTTCTTTCTGCTTTAAGTTGTCTTTTCACAATCTTTTTGCAGGTGCTTTTATCTTGTCTTTGTTGTTTTAGTTTTGAAATGTACTTGTTTTCAAACCTGATTGCTCAAATCTTGAGCTATTTTTATAAATGCCTCAGATTCACGGGTTTACATGTGGGGTAGATGACCTTATAATATTACCAAACTACGATATGGAAAGGAAGGAAAAACTTGAAGGTGATGATGTTGGTGAAGAGGTTCACTGTGACTTTGTTAAGTTCAAATGTGGCCAAATAGGTATGATTTTTAAAACTACCCTGAACTTGAAATATTTGTTTCTCTGTCGATAATTTTTGTCAATGATGAAGTCTTTCTATTTTGCCCTGTATAGATTCCGTAATATATTTTGTTAGTTTAACTGCAAGCCTTATCTTAACGCTATCTTATTTCGTATAAGCAATTAACTGACTGCTCAAGCATCATTTCTAATGTCCTGATGGAGGGCTGATGCTTAAATGTGTCTTAAGATTGACCTCTTGTCAAAAATTATCGCGAACTTAACATATATGATATATCTTCCTACAACAGATATAGGTGTATTAAATGAGCCGAGCTGCTCGGCTTGCCTACGGTCGGGCTCATCTTGGCCCATCAAGCGAGCAGGCTCGCCCTCTCTCAGTCGAAGTGTGGGCTCGGGTCATGACTCGCCAAATTTTTTTATTTTTTATTTCCCCTGAAATTGCATTTTTCACTCATGATGAGCAGGCTCACTTGAGAAATTCGTTGTTCGACTCGTCCCACTTAACATCCCTAAATATATATCGAATCACAAATTCTTTGGCCAAATGAAAGTACTCGAACCTAAATAATAACTCTGTTATCACTATACAATCCCATCGCCTGAATATGATATATCTTCCTACAACAAATGTAGGGATATTAAACAAGCTGAGCTAAGCCGATCGGCTTGCCCACCGTCGGACTCAGCTTGGCCCACCTAGCGAGCCAGCTCGCGCTTGCTCATCCGAAGTGTGGCTCGGATATATATAGACACTGAAAAATTTCACTCATTATGATGAGCATGCTCGCATGAGAAATTCGTTGCTTGATTCATCCCACTTAACATCCTTAAACAAATACTAAATCACAAATGCTTTGGTATCACTAGATAATCCCGTCAACTTAATGCTAAGTTATAACCTGTTCAACCTTACGCCATGTTCAAATGCAATCAATACACACTAAAATCACCTCTCAATTGTTGATCACCCTCAACCAATTTTACGACGACAAGAAAAAGACACACCTGCTGTTCCTCGTACACGGTACACCTACTGATTATCATATAAGTATGTGTTTGAAAGAAACTATATTTTTTGGCTAATAAAAACATTCAAGTTTCAGCTTCATTAAATTGTTTTTCTTATTAATTTCAAACTACATGATTAACCTAAGAACAGTATATTAACAAGTCATGAAAATAAAACCTTTAATGCAATAGCTGCTCATAATTGTGTTTATTAATTTACAGAAGTACTTGAGCTAGTCTCATAGGTGACTCTTTATGGTTGACTCCCATATTTGGGGATGGTCTCTCTTGTTTCTGTAATTTATTGTTCTGTTACCTTGAATTTTTTGATGTAAAAGCCTGTTTCTTCTCTTTTGATGTTCTAGGCCCTGAAGAACTGCAATTGGAAATTGAGAAAGTCATATGCAGTAACAGAGAATCTGCCACAGCATCCTTAGATATGAAGATGAAAAATAAACTGACCAATAAAGGTTCTCAAATAAGCAAAAAGTTGCTTACAAAAGGATTGTTAAAGCCTTTCCCAAAGAACTGCATTTCTGTTATGACAACAACTGGGGCCAAGGGTAGTACAGTAAGTGCAGTGCATTTTCCATGTCAGAAATTTAATTATTGAGGTGCTCTTTTTTGCCAAAAGCTGGACTAAAAGGTTGTAGTTAATAAAAGTTTTAAGTGCAAGACCATTCACATGTTGGTAATTTTCCTAGAATATGATAGGGCAAATAAAACTTGGGATCCTGAACCTTTGTACCTTGTGATGATAGGGTCCCGAACCTTAAATTTGTAAAACTCCAGGTCCTTAACCTTTAAAAAGCTTATGAAAATGGTCCTTCTGTTAGAAAAACCGTTTGATGGTTAAAATGATCAAAATTTTCTTAAAATGACTAATCTACCCTTTTCGAATCAAAAAATCGATAAGGAAAGAAAAATAAAAAAGAAAAAGACACAAGGGAAATAAACATAAAACAAAAATCTCCTTGCCCCAAAACCTTCCTCCCCTAAACACACCCACAATCAACCCAATTGTTGGCTGATTGCCCGCCGGCCTGAAGATTCAAATTGACATCCTAAAGTGCTCATTCGCTTCCAAAAAATGTCGACCTACCCCCAAAATCTGCTTACACAACCACCACCTTGCTAGTCACAACGTGCTATCGTTGACACTAGCAAACCAGCTGCAAGCTAGGGGCATCAAATCCCATAGTCGGATCAAAATTGGCAAACAAATAAACTACAAAGAAAACCTCTATCATCAACTAAAAAACTACTGCCACCTCATCACCACAATCTCAAGATGCAGGAAAAAATAGCAGGCAACAAGTCTAATTTCATCTTCAATCTTTTAGAAGTTGCTGATTGTTCCAACCTTTACATGTTCGTTCAAATTCACATTTCCGATTTTGTACTCTGCCTATTTTCCCAGACCCAGTGGGATCATCAATTTGGTTCGGCAGTCGTAGCTTGATCGTGGTGGTAGGTTGTGGGTTTGTTACCACCAGCTGCTTGCCTCTTCCACCAGCCCCTCCCTTTGATTTCTGAATGTATATATATCTACAAGTATGCATTTGTATTTGTTTAGTTTTGTTTTGTTTATGTAGTATATATACGTGTCTGTGTGGGAATAAGTGTATAACACACCAAGAGAAAGGGAATGAAAAGGCGGAGGAGGCAGTGGTGGATGCGGCGTTACGGATGTATGTTTTGGGCAGATGATGGATAGTGGAGGCAATGGTTTTGGATTTTCATTATTTTCAGTTTCTTGACTTTTAGTTCAATTAAGGGTTTGTATTTGGGAAACGGTGGTTTTTGTTTGTATTTTCTTGGCTTAATTTTCTGTTCAATACACACTGATTTGGGAGGCTTTAGAGTTTAGGAGGTAGATTTGGAATTTTTGGGCAGTGGCAGAGTTAATGGTGGGGGTGTGTGTCAGGGAAGGAGGGGGATGGGCTGGGGGATTTTCCGTTTAGTGTTTTTTATTCCTGTGTTTCTTTTTCTTATCTTCAAGAAAATTTTGAACCTTTAATAACTGTTTTTCTAACAAACTCGCAAGCTTTTTAAAGGTTAAGTATCTGGGGTGCCACAAATTGAAAGTTTGTGGACCCCAGTTGTCAAAGGTTCAAAGGTTTGGGATCCCTAGTGCTATTTACCCAATTAAATGTCATTGAACCAAATATGGCATGGCACTTACAAACGCTTCCACAACTGTTCCTTTATAATTTATCAAGTATTCTTCTACGAGGATTTCTAGTCTATCCTTTTTCCACCAATAAACTATGTAATACCTTTTTTTTACTGAAAAATTCAAGGAAAAGATGACAAACATTTGGAGTTTATGCTCCGATTTTTGTATCTTTTTCTTGATTTCGAGAAAACTAGTTTTATGTATGGTGTTGTGATATTGACATTTAAATAATCTTGTAATGACTAATGATAAGAGGGAGTATATATATAATTGGTTTGTCAAATGAATTGAATAGGTTAATTTCCAACAAATATCTTCCTATCTTGGCCAACAAGAGTTGGAAGGTAAAAGAGTACCCCGAATGGTTTCAGGGAAAACCTTGCCCTGCTTTTCACCATGGAATTTCACTTCTAGAGCTGGAGGCTTTATAACTGATCGCTTTCTCACTGGTCTTCGACCTCAAGAGTATTACTTCCATTGCATGGCTGGTCGTGAAGGGTAAATGCTGGCTTCACTGTAAATCTAACATTGTAACTAGTTTGGTTAACTGCCCATGAACGATAACTTTTTAAGTTGCTTCTACAATGTTATATGACAATTTTTTTGCAGCTTAATCGTGCTCACATACCCCCACCCAGTGTACACACTTTAGGTTGGGGAACAAATGCTGGATTCCCTTTAATCTAGTGGCCAGCTTGCCCTTCCCTGGCATTCTGACATTAAATAACATCTGCCACCATGTGTTGAGCAAATAGCATAAATCCTGATAGCAAATTCAATTTGCCCAATTAAGATTACATAGTCAATCCCACTAGAATCAAGTGCTTTTGAGTTGTTTCAAGGCTTTTTCAGGATAGTGGTACTTCGACAATTTTTAATAGCATCATGGTTGCTAGATAAATTGTTACTATCACAAACCCTCTGATTTCAAACCTAGGGGATTATTCCCATTTATTGCTTCACTAGAGACAAAATACCTTTCAGGTTAGGACAATACTTGAAGTTCTGACTGAAGTAAATCCATTTTAATGTCAAACCTTTTGAATTTTATTTAAGAAGTACGATAAATCTTTTGTATATGTTTGTTAAAGTTACAAGATTTACTGCTGGTTCAGTAGGGAGTTACCTGTTTTGCCTCTTGAAGAATGTTTTTAGCTAGGGGATTATTCCCACTTATTGCTTCACTAGTGACTAAATACCTTTCAGGTTAGGACAGTACATGAAGTTCCTACTGAAGTAAATCCATTTGAATGTCAAACCTTTTGTCTTCGTTTTTACGTATTATGCCATAAACTTCTTTTCACTACCTAATGGATATCACTTTAATGGATCACGATGGAGGTAACTTTGTTATAGCTGCTTATTGCCTGAAAATTGATTCAACCTGGAATGGTGTATTAAATTGGGTTTTAAGCATTTTCTGGAAAATATTTTCATGACATCCGCCTCTCCTGCTGCATCGCGATACTTCATTAGGAATCTCTGACGTGTTTCTTCTATTTCATGGGGTGAAGTACACGAGTTGCTGTTTATATTGAAGTTTTAGGCCGTTATATAAATGTTGGAGATTGCAGTATCATGTTATAGTGTGGATTCCTAAAACCAGAGGATTATTGTCGTCTCCATAGCTTCCTGGTGTTGGCTTTTCTAATTGTTATTTTTTCTTGTACAGGTTGGTTGATACTGCAGTAAAAACATCTCGTAGTGGATATCTACAACGGTGCCTCATAAAAAATCTTGAGAGTCTGAAAGTTAGTTATGATTATACTGTCCGTGATGCAGATGGTTCAATAATTCAGTTTTATTACGGAGAAGATGGTGTTGATGTGCACCGCACAAGCTTTCTAAAAAATTTCAAGGCTCTAGCAGATGTAAGGACCTAGATTCTTTGTGTAATCTAATTAAAATAATTGTCTATTTTTTATGACATGCGTACAGTATGATAACTAAGACATCCTCTCTTTAATGCTGTTCAGAATCAAGAAACTATTTGCCGAAAATTTCAGAGCAAGCGTGAGTTCAATACATATATTGAAAAGTTGCCCGATTTGCTTGAAAAGGAAGCAAGGCAATTTATTTGTGATGCAAGAAAAGAGACATCAGAAGTACAGAAACTGACTGAAAATAAGCACCTACCTAAAGGACGCAAGTCAAAAAAGAAGGAAAACCAATTAGAAGAACGGAAGGCAATAAAAAAGGAGCAAAATGAGTTTCTAGAATTGGTTGAGCAAAAATATCTATCAAGTCTAGCACAATCAGGAGAACCGGTTGGTGTCATTGCTGCTCAATCCATTGGTGAACCATCAACACAGATGACGTAAGTTCATGTAATTCTCACTTCTCTGCTCTCACAATAAGCACTTGCTGTTTTAAAAAAAATTAAGAATAAAAATAAGCACTTGCATATTTGAGGTTTTATTTGATCCTTCCATCTCATTGTTTCTCTATAATTTATGCTTGGAGTTGTGATGCGGTCATGCGGACATCAATCATCGAGATTGAGTTTTTATTGTTATTGGACCTTATTTGTTATGTTTTCTATTATTGGGCTTGTAGTAGTGGGTTGGTCCAAACCCGTCACTTGGCTAGGTTTTTTTTGCTATTTATTGGATTTTTCATTGTTGATTGATTAGACGATGATTATATGAAATTAAAAACGTTTTGGCTTGTAGCCCAACGATTTTCCCTTTTCCCCTGATTCTCTCCCCTTCTTTGCTTTCTCTCCGGTTTCTCCCCCTTCTTGCTGCCTTCTCTTTTGTCCTGCATCAAATTTGGTATAGGGTGCTGTAGTTGACTTTAAAAGAAAAAAAGAAAAAGAAAAAGATTTGACCCATAAAGAAATGGCGGGATGAGAAAAATGCCCAATTGGCTAAGTATAGGATGCCAAATGTTATTCCTTCAAGTAATTCGTGTGCTTTCAAGAGGTAGTCATGGATGCCAAAATAATACTGTATGCAAATATCTCTTATTGAAGATAACGATGCCCCAGTTAAGCACTACCCGTGTTACGGTTAAATGGTTCCATGTTTTTCGGGTATACATTTTATGATGTGTTCATATCTTCACTGTTAGCAATAAACTCTCCTTACTTTACACTATACTGTAACATCAAAACAACTATGTCTGATTAGATGCTTGTATCTTTTTCAGACTAAACACTTTCCATCTTGCTGGCCGTGGGGAAATGAATGTTACCCTTGGTATTCCGCGTCTGCAGGAGATTTTGATGACTGCATCAGACACTATCAAGACTCCCATTTTGAATTGCCCATTCATGCAATACAGATCTAAGTGAGTTCTATTGTATGTTAAATCTTTGCAGTGATAGGGTTTCATTACCAGTATTGGGAGCATGTTTGGCTAAGCATACACAAGTAAAAGTTCCTGTTTAGCAACTTTCTATTCAAACATCTCTGGATAGCATTTTTATTTTATTTATTTATTTTTCATTTCCCAATTAAAAAAAAAAAAATTACTATTGTCAAAATAAGTAACTTATTTCTAACTTTGACTAATTAAAAAAACTATTTATTATAAAATTTACTTATTTACTTGATGTAAATGTGTTCTGGTTTGCTGGTTTTTCAGTTCCATGCTTCACATGCCAATTTTTGCTGTCTGTGTTGACTAGTTGATAGGGTTGGCTTGCTTGTATTTCCTCCACCACAAAAAGGAAACGGCTTGATTTTGGCACTGAAATAAAGAGAACACAATACATACATTGCTATTTCCCCAAAGTTAATAATATATATTACTCTTTATTTTTTCAAAATGCAATTTTTGATTAGCAGTTTCAATGGCACTGGTATTAGTTGAGGGTTTTACAAAGATCCAAAGATCTTGAAACCTAAATATTTGATATGGACTTGTATATTTTGAGGAAATAGATACTCGAATAAAATCATATTTTGATTACGACGAGGTTTTCTGTAGTGCATGTATGAATAAATTGATAACTTTTGTCTATAAATGCAGGCCTGATGTTACGTCTCTTATTGCGAATGTGAAGAAAGTATGTATAGCGGATTTGGCTGAGAGCATGGAAGTTGAACTCTTAATTAATGACCAGCAAGTGGCTAGAATCTACAAGCTGAAAATGAAATTGAAAGCAACTGAATTTGTGTCATTAGAAGACCTACATGCAACTCTGAGATCCACATTCTTAAGGGAATTGGAGGAGGCAATAGAAAATCACGTGGTGTTCCTATCCAGAATTAGTGGAATTAGAAATTTCACGTTGAGTTCACCGTCAGAGACCTTAACTGAAGCTGACAATAATTCTACAGTTGGATCACAAGAAGACATGGACAATGATATGGATGCCGATGGTGTTGAAAGGGGAGAGGATCTAGGTTCAGATGTGCAAAAGAGAAAACAACAATCTACGGATGAGATGGATTATGATGATGGCTCTGATTCCTCTGAAGATGAACCTGATGAAGGTGAGTTATCTTCTGAACTTGAAGGAGGACAGACTAATCAAGATCATCTCAAGGAGGTTGAGAGTAGGAAGGATGAGGAAACTGACTCAGATGACGATGATGAAGCTTCTAATATGCAAAATGATAATGAAATGAAGTCAGAGTCTAAATCAAGTCGAGTTGGCTTCAAATCAGCGGTCAAAAATAAAAAATCAGGAGAAGAATCTTCGGACAAGAAACCGCGCAGGGCAATCTACATTGCAGTTAGAGGATTGCATTTTGAAGTCCACTTTAAATTTACAAAGGAACCTCATTTGTTGCTTGCTCAGGTATATCTCGACCCTTCAATCCTCTCTCTATCCAATGCATTTAGTGAATATTTGGTAGTGTACTGCTGGGTAGGACTAGGCGGTATAATAAACAAGATGTAGCTTGTTTTTATTCTTTAATACATGTCTAGTACTATCTAATGCTCATTACCGAACATGCCAGTAGCTAACATGCTAAATGAGAATTTCGTAAAACTAATTTACAGATTGCTCAGAAGACTGCAAAGAAAGTATATATCAAGAGCTCCGGCAAGATCAGTCATTGTAAAATGGTAAAATATGATGCAGATGAAAAATCAGTTATTTGGGATGATGATAAAAAGCCGAGAAAGTCCACTGTTAAGGATTTGCAAAAAGGCAACGAAGACCTCGATTATTGGGCAATGAAGGCATCAGGAGTCGATTTCAAGTCATTCTGGGATATGCAAAATGACCTCGATCTGAGTCGTTTATACTCCAACAACATCGATGCTATGTTGAAGACCTATGGGGTAGAAGCTGCTCGAGCAACTATCATAAGAGAGGTGAAGCAAGTTTTTGATATTTACGGAGTAAAGATTGACTATCGACATTTGAGTTTAATCGCAGATTACATGACCCATACGGGGGGTTACCGACCAATGACCAGACACGGAAGCATTGCTGAGTCATTGTCACCATTTATTAAGATGTCGTTCGAAACAGCCTCAAAGTTCATTGTAGAAGCAGCTTCTCATGGGATGACCGACAACTTGGAGACACCATCTTCTAGGATTTGCGTTGGCTTGCCCGTAAAGATGGGTACAGGTTGTTTTGACATCATGCAGCAATTGGACGTATGATGTATAGTAATTTAAAGTTTTGTTACTACTATTTGTTGTTGTTATCACTGTTCGTGTTTGATCTTTATTTATATTTTTCTTTTATCTCGTCATAAATGTAAAAACTTTGGTGAGATCTAACAAAAAGATTGAAGAATGCTTTTACATTTTATAATCAGTGATTCAGATTTATTTATTGTCCTTATGGGAGATAACTGCGAGCCAGATATTCATTTCTTTAGAATTTTATAATAATTTAATCTACTTCTCATTTTGAGTCTAGAAATAAATAAATTTTAAATCATTCGCATTTAATATGTAATGTTTTTTAATAGGGGGCTAGGTATTGAGAAAAAATGAATTTAAAAGATAAAAAGAATTGTTTCGACCGTGGGTGAGGCTATAAAATATCATTTTTACAAAAAAAATTTATTCTGCTGAATTTAAGAGCATTTTCAATTCATAGGGGTAACATAAACTTGTTAGAAATAATACTGTCTGCATAAACCATTTTAGCTACAAATAGGGATGAGCAAAAATCAATCCGAATTAGTCAAATAGATCGACCCAAGCGGTTTAAGTTGGTTTTTTAGTTCAATTGAGTTGGGTTGGGTTGGGATTGGGGTTAGGAAATCAAAATTTAGGTTAACTTGGGTCGGGTTCCGAGTTATCCATTAAAATCTAATCAAACCCAACCCAATAAATTTTTTTAAAAAAAAGTACTTTGAAACCAAAAACCTAAAACTTGATAATCAAATTTCTATGCACATCTCTTCTGCCTCTCATTGCTACTCGTGTCGAGGCCTCTTGAATCAATTTTTTTACGTGATTTTTGACTAAACACTTAAATTGAAGGAAGGGATTCCCAATTACAAGGTAGCGTTTGCTGAGTTTATAATTTAAAGAATTGCTATTTAATTATCCAACTTAAAGAATTGTTCGAAGAGGAAATTACACCCAGCCAGCCCTACTTTTAGATTTCCATTTTCAAAAATCCTATCACAAGTTTAACTTTTCAAAAATCAGATTTTTTATATTTAATTTAATATGAATTATTTAATTTTCATCCCAATTAAAATAACCCAAATCAACCCTAAAATTCATTCCACCTACAGTCCCATTCTCTCCTCCCCATCTCAGCCCAATCGCACATCTCCTCGTCGGCGAGAGCCCACGGTTTCTCTCCCCTCCGTCCCATTCTCTCCTCCCCGTCTCTGTGCTTAGAAACCGCCGCCCAACCGCATATCTCCTTGCCGGCGAGAGCCCACAGATCCAGATCTGTGGTTTTTTCAGCAGCGTGATTTGAACCCACAGATCCAGATCCATATCTCCTCGCCGCGAGAGCCCACAGATCCGTCGCCCAACCGCATATCTCCTCGACTGCGTACGAGAGCCACGGATCCAGTTGTTTTTCAGCAGCGCGATTTGGACGTCGCGGAGTGAAGCGACGTTGGCTGTCTCTTCTCCGATTCTTCTTCCCCTTGTTTTGAGTGGTGTGGTGATGGGTACTGTGGGGATGTGCACCGTGGTGCTGTAGATGTTGCTGGAAGATATTGCTGGAAGTCGCGGTTGGGTTGTGGTAGTGGTGCTCGCGTGGCTGTGGTGCTCGCGGTTGGGTTGTAGTGGTGATGCACATGTGGCTGTGGTCTGCCTGCCATGGCCGGGATGATGTGGTTTTTGGGTGTGTTTTCAGTTTGTGGTGGTGTTTGGGTGGCGGTCGCTGCTGTAGCGTTGGCTTTGTTTGTTGGCAGCAGATCTGGTGATGGTCTCGGTGTGGTGTGGTGTCGTTGCAGAC
>CAIGRT010229212.1:0-26724 GCA_903798405.1 Fraxinus platypoda
TAAACACCTGAATTATTATAATTTCTCTTTTATTAGGTTGGTAGTGCTGTTTGGGCTACAAGAGCCCAAATCACTATATTTCTACACAAAGCCCATTTGTTTCCAAATTGGGCTGTCATTATATTGGGGTACTTACAAAAATGCCCTTAAAATTAGGGATGTTTTGAAAAATCATATGAAAAGTTTTTAGGAAGTAAAAAATACTGTGTAAAATGAAAAAGTGAAACAATATCACTTTTTTTTATAAAAAATGTCACTTTTTTACTTTTTTTTTTTTTTTAAAAAAGTGAAACAAAATAAAAAAAAGTGACAAAACTAAAAAAAATGACAAATACCAAAATAACACCCATTTAGGCAGCACCAATAATCTTGTTCTTAAAATAATTACCACGTTCAGGACAATCCACATGCTAATTATGTTAGGAAAATATAACATATTGTTTCATTTTTTTTATCTTCTTAAAAAGTGACAAAAACTTAAAAGGTGACAAAAAACTAAAAAAAGCGACAAAATTCAAAAAAGTGATAAATTTTAAAAAAGTAACGAATTCAAAAAAGTGGCACAAATTAAAAGAAGTTATACAGATTAAAAAAGTGAGACAATAAAAAAAAGTGACACACTCAGAAAGTGACAAATACTAACAAAAATGATAGAACACCAATCAATAACTTATATTTGTCACTCAAAAAGTGATAGAAATTTTAAAAAAGTAACAAACAAAAAAAAAGTGACAAAAAAAATAACACTCTATTAAAAAATGACAAACACTTAAAAAAGTTACAAAATAGCAATAAAACCCTATGTTTGTCACTAAAAAAAGTGACAGAAATTTTAGAAGAGTAACAAACATTAAAAAACTAACAAAAATTTCAAAAAAAGTAACAAACACTAATAAGAAAAAGTAACAAACACATAAAAAGTGACAAAACACCAATTAAAATCTTAGAATGAATTTGTATGATGAATGATTTTCTTCTAAATTTTGTCTATTTATGATTATGTTTTACTTTTATTAACTAAACATAGAACATAACTTCATTTTAAGAAAATATAAAATTCTGGGGAATCGAAGAGACTTGAACAAAGAAATTAATGTACTTGAACGAAATTTAGTCCATCATCATCCTTGTTTTCAAAGAGGTGGGATGCAGAAACTAGTGTAGTACTATTTCACAGGAAGAAAACCAATTCAATACAATTAATATTCAACGAAAATTGAAAAGTAAAATAAGTATAACATTAACAGAATTCATAGGAAAAATCCTCTTCACTAAAAAAAAATTGACAACAACCCATTTATCAAAATTCTTCCAAATTCCCATCAAAACTATCACTTAAAGTTCATCCTCCATTCTCAAGTACTCCCCAATATCAGCATAGTGATGCACCACAATCCCATTCGAATCCATTGACACCAATTTCTTCAGCTTGATGTTTGTGGTCTGTTTGACTGATGATTCCGATGCTTCGAGTCCTTCCTAATGTGGGTTTTCCATCATAATTTTTGCCGACTGTTCCCCACAAATTTGTAAAGCTCGTAAAAAATTAGTGTTTATCCTCCTCATCCAGTGGCCTCATGGTGGAGATGTAGTTGCTTAGATACCTCGAATCCCCATACTTTTCTCTAAAACCTCCGTATATTCTCTCACCACACCTGAGTTTTTTTGTCTTCTGATGGGTTTCACAGGAGCATTGATAGAGAAATAAGAATTTAGGGTTAAAAAAATGGTCACCGGAGGTTTTGGGCGTAATTAATACGGGGATTATATTTTTAATTAGTTTTAAAGGTACTAATCTAATATCTTAGTTTGTGAGGGTATAGAGCCTAATTTTCCCGATTATATTTGGGCTTCAATAGCCCAAATTTAGGTCATCCATAAGCTGAAAATTTTCCGGCCTGCACAAAAGCCCAATAGTTTTCCGAATTTCTTCTCCTATACATAACTCCCCCATATATACTAAATCACGTATACCTCTTCTTATTAATTTCTTTTTTTCACCTCCATTTTTTCGTATACTTGATGCCTTGGTGGTTAGTTTTGGAGTTCTCTCAACGTTAAGTGAGAAAGTCAGAGAGAGAAGGGGTAGAGGCAAAGAAGGAAAAATTCAGCAACAATTCGTTGTATTGAACAAGAATTTGATCCAAAAAATTGAACTGATTTTTCATTTTTTGGGTGGTAAGATTAGATCTGTTCGCTGTTTTTCCCTTTCTGAAGGGGAAGAATTTTACTGGTAAGTTTCTGTGGAAAGTATTTATTTATTTTTGTTTACTATACTTTCTTTTCGTTCATCTGGTGTTTGAATTTTTCTGTTTATTTTTTTGTTGATGTGAAGTTGATATTGTTTGTGTTTACAGAAATGAAGCGATTACGAGACGAGGTTTATGTGAACCCTCAATTTAAGCGGCCATTGGGTTCTTCGTCTTCTCGTGGAGAATCGTAAGCTCTTTACAATTTTTGTACATCTGGAATTGGTTTCTTTCTTGTGATTTATTATGTTCATCTCTGCGGTATCGTTTCATTTTTTCTCAGAAGTTGCGGTCTTCTGTTCGGAGACCAACTATGCTGTGTTGATTTTGAAAGTTAATTGGTTGGATTTAAATAATTTTGACGATCAGAACTAGTAGATAATTTTTTTGGTCTTGTACAGAAACTCTGTTAAGTCTCCTCCTCAGTAGCAGTTAGAAAGATGAAAATGGGTAGAGGAAGAATTAGGTTATACTATTGTCTAGGGTTGCCGAGAGATTAATTATTTTATTTATCTTTTTTGAGGTGGGGGGTGAGGGGCAGATATGGAAATAAAGTTTGGATCTTTAGATGTGGTGCTGCTCTGCTTTGGTTTGTATTATTATCAATTTGTTTTTTACTTTTATTATCACTTAACTGGAAGAGTGCATGTAATAAACATCTCGCAATTGTGCTTTGACTGTATTAAATGGAGGTTTTACATTGAATCTGACAGGTAGTAATGACAAAGTAATGACTTTTAGGAACAAACTTAGGAGCCAATGATGTCATTGATATGAGAGATTTTTTCGGTGGGAGAGAGTACACCTTAATGGGTCTTATGTCTCTTGACTCTCTTCTCAAATCATTCTTCGTCAGCATTCTTGTCTGTAGAGTAATGTAATGGCCGAGTGAAAGCATTTACTATCTGGAACCATACTTCATTTCAGTGGACCTCTACCATCCTGTATAAATGTGAATTAGAAAAAAGAAAAATATTTAAGAGCATATGGGAGAGAACCAATAATTAATTAGAGAGTGTCTGTGCAGTGCACGTATTGTCCAATGAGAATTTAGTTGTCTCACTTTCTGGATTTTCGTTGTAACTGGTGTATTTTAACTTTCCTTGTAATAAAGGTATGGGCTGTCAAATGCCCCTGGCGGTGGCGGTGGCAGTGTTGGAGGAGGAGGTGGTGCTGTTGCCGGTGGCGGTGGTGGCAGTATACAAAAACTTACAACCAATGATGCACTGACTTATTTGAAGGAAGTTAAGGACATGTTCCAAGATGAAAGAGAAAAGTATGACAGGTTCCTCGACGTCATGAAAGATTTCAAGGGACAAAGGTAATCATTCTTCCTTGGTAAGATTAGGTCATGCATATTACTATTGAATGGAGCACTTTTTATGATCTTAATGTTAATTTGTTACTTTCAGAATTGATACAGCCGGTGTTATAACACGGGTGAAAGAGTTATTTAAGGGGCATCCTAATCTTATCCTTGGGTTCAATACATTCTTGCCCAAGGGTTACGAAATAACCCTTACTGATGAGGAAGAGGCTCCAAAAAGGACGGTTGAGTTTGAAGAGGCTATAAGTTTTGTAAACAAGATTAAGGTGAAAATATAATATCACTTACACTGTAATAGATTTGAAATTTAGTTTCTAAATTGAATATAAATAACAATATCCTATCGGACTTTGTGCACCCGCAGAAACGATTCCAAAATGATGATCATGTTTATAAATCATTCCTTGACATCTTGAATATGTATCGGAAGGAACACAAGGGTATCACTGAGGTCTATCAAGAGGTATATGCATCTTATTGAAATGTTTTTGTGTGGAATAATATAAGCAGGCTTCTTACAATTTGTGAATTTCTAGTTTTTACATTGTCTTCTTATTGATTTAGTTTTAAAATCCATATGCAGGTTGCAGCTCTTTTTGACAACCAGCCAGATCTTCTTGAGGAGTTCACTAGATTTTTGCCAGATTCTTCGGCTACAGCATCAGTATCAAATGCTTCTTTTGGACAACGTCCTTTCAATCATTACGAGGAGAAGAGCTCTGCAATGCCCACAACCCGGCCATCTCAAGTAGATAAGGTTACATTTTTTGTACACATGTTTTTCTTTATGTGGCTGTTTTATGATTTATTGTTTCTAAATGAGAGTCCTACAAAATTTAGCAACGTTTGCGGAGGGATAGGATTATAAGTCCTCATGGAGAATGTGATCTTAGTGTTGAGCGCCAAGATCTGGATGATGATAAAACAGTGATGAAGTTGCATAAGGAGCAGAGAAAGCGTGCTGAAAAGGAGAACAAGGATAAGAGATACTGTGATCAGGATGACAGGGAACCTGACAATGAAAACAATGGGGACACTAGCATTCATCGGCTTTCTGAGAAAAAGAAATCTTCCCGAAAGGTTGATGACTTTGGAGGGAATTCTAATTTGGCCTCCTATGATGATAAAGATGCATTTAAAAGTGAGTGACCAATGCCCCAATATTTTATGATAATTTAGAAAAATTGCTCAATTCAGTTATCAACTTGCATGTCCATATTTTGCAATGTAGAATCCGGGGATTTTTATTTGCATCTTTTTTCTGATTAGGAAATTATATATAACTGAAAAATGCATAACTGCATCATTTATGCAACGAAATACTTTAACAACGCATCCCTAAACAAAAAGAGAGAAAATCCAAGAAATTATTCATCAGTACAACTATACTTTTCAACATAATGTTTCAAGAACAAGAAGTTATCATTTTGTAGCCCTCAATAGCCTATATCATCATGGTTGACTTGTTAACGAGCCTTTCAAATTTTGTTGGGTTGATCATTTCAGGCATGTACAGCCAAGAGTTCACCTTCTGTGAAAAAGTTAAGGAGAGGTTACGCAGTTCGGATGATTACCAGGCATTTCTGAAATGTCTTCATATTTACAGCACGGAAATAATCACACGAAAAGAGTTACAGAGTTTGGTGTGTATATCATCCATCTTTTATGAATTTTAACACTTTACTAGACGCTTTTTGAGTATCAATAACTCTTATTTTATATCTTTATTCAGTTCATTTTTACCATAAACCATCTTACCGTGCTCATATTCCCACAATTGTTTCAAATAATAGTAGTATATGCTTTAACTTGCATTTTTATTTTCTATCGCCTCTCTATTAAATGGCGACATTTATCTAGCTTTAAGTTGAACCTCTGAAGTAGTTACATCACTGCTCTTTTTTTGCCTATCTATCATATTTATTTGGACTGTATATATATATATTTTTTTAAAATTTGGTGGCAACAAGTAAATGCACTTCTTTATCTGTAACTAACATGATTTATTTTCAGGTTGCTGATTTACTTGGTAAATACCCTGATCTCATGGAGGGATTCAATGAATTTTTGGAACGCTGTGAGCGAATTGGTATTGCTGATATTCTGCTATGCGTTGAATTGTATGTTTTGATTTATTTGTTTCTAGTTCTGACTTGGCGTGAGTTTTGCAGATGGATTTCTTGCTGGTGTTATGGGCAAAAGTATGTAATTCTCCTGCTATTTGTTTACATGTTTACTTTATGGATATCATGTATTGTATTTATTTCTTGCATTTCTGAGAGAAGGAACCCCATCCACCCAAATAAATAGGAAAAAAAAGAAAAATACATAAGAAAATGTAAAAAAGGTATTCCTTTTATTGAGTTGAAAAAGTAAAATTTTCATGGCATGCTGTAAGTTTCTGTTCACTTCTCTTGATGTGTATTCTAAGGAAGTTGTTCTATTAGCAGAATCATTATGGAATGAAGGACATTCTTCAAAGGCCTTGAAAATTGAGGACAAAGATAAAGAACAAAAGCGTGAAGTAGACGGAGTTAAAGAAAAGGATAGATACAATTTGAAGTACTGGGGAAAGTCCGTTCAGGAGCTTGACCTTTCTAACTGTCAAAGTTGCACTCCCAGTTATCGGCTTCTTCCCGAGGATGTATTAATATTTATTTTGTCTCTGCTCTTTATTCCGCTAATGTATTATATTTCTTGCCTAATAGTTTTGTTATTTATAAGGTACAAGGTGCATTATGCATCTATATAATTTAAAAAATCACGTCTCTTGACATCTTTTTGTAAATTTGTCTATGCAGTATCCAATAACTTCAGCAAGCCAGAGGTCGGAGCTTGGTGCTCAAGTTTTAAATGATCATTGGGTATCCGTCACATCTGGTAGTGAGGATTACTCTTTTAAACACATGCGTAGAAACCAGTATGAAGAAAGCCTGTTTAGATGCGAAGATGACAGGTATGCCACCTTTTCAATTTTTAACTCATCTTGTTCCCCTGCCCTGTATGGTCTAGAGCTGGTCTTTGATTCCATGACCTTGGTAATGTAAAAAGAGGAAGTTGGTCTCATCTGAACCCTCTTTCATACGCTGGATGACTCTCTGTCTTTATCTTCTGGCATACATCATATGGAATGTGGAAAGAGAGGAAACATTTTTTACTTAACTACATATTTATGTTTCAGAAGTGAATATCTACTGTTGGTTTTACCTCCTTATCCTTTGTCTCCATATTTGCAATTGTTTCCCAACTTGACGTGCCTGAGCTTTTTCTTTGTTCATCGATTTTTTGTTGGATGTTTCAGATTCGAACTAGACATGTTGTTGGAGTCTGTGAGTTCGACTGTGAAGCGTGCAGAGGAACTCTTGAACAGTATCAATAATCATTCAATTGGTTCAGATGGTAACATACGTATTGAGGAGCATTTCACAGGTGTGTCATTATGGCATCACTGATGTATACTCGCACTTGAAAGCTATTTTGCCAAATCAGTCCTTTCATTCAATTAAACACACGTA
Source organism: Fraxinus platypoda (assembly GCA_903798405.1). Taxonomy (NCBI): domain Eukaryota; kingdom Viridiplantae; phylum Streptophyta; class Magnoliopsida; order Lamiales; family Oleaceae; genus Fraxinus; species Fraxinus platypoda. Next base: position 7,092 of record CAIGRT010229212.1, read on the forward strand.
CAGACACACAAACACGTACGGACACGTGTGTTTTATTTTATTTTATTTTTACTGATAAATGTTTTTTTTCTTTTGGTTGTAGCTCTAAACTTGAGATGCATTGAACGTCTATATGGCGATCATGGTCTTGATGTGATGGAAATTTTGCGTAAAAATCCATCCCTTTCGTTACCTGTTATGCTAACCCGCCTTAAGCAGAAGCAAGAGGAATGGACTAAGTGTCGTTCAGATTTTAACAAAGTTTGGGCTGATATTTACTCTAAGAACCATTACAAGTCTCTTGACCACCGCAGCTTCTATTTCAGGCAACAGGATTCAAAGAACTTGAGCACTAAATGTAAGTTGAGCATTTATATTATATATGATCTCATGTTGTATTTGGTGCTGTGAATTTGTTATATTACTTTTTCCTTTTTCGTCCAATCATTATAAAAATGCAATATGATAATGTTACCACTTGGGTGGAACATATATTTTTCTATTAAATGGTTGCATGGTCATGAGATGATTTCAAATTTAGCCGTTTGCATTCAGTGGAAAATTTGATGCAGTATTGGTGTGCATCAAGAAGTTAGTGAGAAACTAGGGTAAATGAAAATTTGCTTCCATTCATTTTGTGATTGATATTTCTTGCTTTGTGTGTTTTTATCATCGGAACTTGTTAGGGCTGTTGTCTTTGTTATTGCTTCTTCATTGTCACTGATGTCATTTACTTGGTTTTGATGACTAGTGTCACTGCCACAATCTCATGGCTCATTTCTCCAGTTGCATGCTATAATACGACTTAATGCCACAACCTCGTGGCTCAGATCAACAGTTGCATGCTTTAATACGACTGTTAATACCACAATCTCATGGCTCAGATCACCAGGATAATTGTAATTTCTTCCTGGGGAAATTTTGCAGGAAGCATCTACATCTCCATTTGTCTCTTTTTACATTTTCCAAAAAATTGTTTGTTATTATCTTTTTTAATATGATTTCTCAGGAATAAACTGCCACCGCTTTTATTAACTGATACGAATGCTTTCTACACTTATTGTTGCTAATGTCCCTGTAAATAATCTCGTCTGTGTAACATTTTAAGCATATGGGAATTGTGATTCCATCTCCCTTCATTGAAGACATGATTTGAATCGGGATCATAGCTGAATTGGTTAATACTTATGAGTGCTTATTCGTAATAAAGTAAAAATTATTTGGAGACACCAAATGTTGCTCTCAATTGATCTGCTGGTTCTCATATCTATATTTTCAAACATGGACAGCATTAGTTGCAGAGATCAAAGATGTCAAGGATAAAATGCAGAAAGAGGATGACATAATTATCAGTATCTCTTCTGGAAGTAGACATTTCATCAGTCCAAATCTTGAATTTCAATATGCTGATGTTGATGTTCATGAAGACGTGTATAAAATCATTAAGTATTCGTGTGAAGAGGTCTGCTCGACAAAAGAGCAATTAAATAAGGTTCTGAGGTTCTGGACTTCTTTTCTTGAGCCGATGCTGGGGGTTCATACCCGGCCTCATGGTACAGGGGTTACTGAAGATGATGGTGCCTCCAAGTGCCGAACTGCGAAAAATGCTTTGACAAACATAGTTGAAAGTGATGAAAGTCCCAGTGCAGATGCTACTACCATAAACTTAAAGCAACCGAAGCATATCTGCAATGGAGATCTAAATGCTTCAACTCAACAAGTAAATTCCAGCAAGACTGGCTTCACAAACAGGGGTGGTGTGCTGGCTAAAGCAGGTGGACTAACTGTGGCATCTGGCGAAAGATTAATCAACTGTGGCACAGCTGTTACAACAGGATCAGATTCTAATCATGGTATGCATGTAGGGGTAATGGTTATATGTTGTATGTATTGGTGATTTGTGAAGATAGGTTGGCATTTTTTGACATTCTTGTAGGGCGACTCCTGATAGTGTTGCCTAGATTATCTTCCATCTTTCTATTGATTGGTTATGATCTTACTTATTTGTGTCTTTTTTTTTGGGTTCAAAAAATCATGGATATATATTTTGAACTTCAAGGATGTGGTGCAAATCATTCGCGAGCTAGTAACAGCCCTATGGAGGAAGTTGTTGGAGCCAAGCCAAATATGGAAGATATTATGTCCTTGGAGGTATGCCTATGGTTGTAGCCTGTCATTTGGATCCCAAATATAATCTGAAAGAGGCAACTTCTTGTGTCATATTTAGTCACAGCCAATCATTAGTTCCAAACCGTGGGTTAATAAAATCCATTACATGAACCCATCAAACAAGAATTGAAAAAACTTTTAATGTGTCACATTTGTTTGCTTGGGGAGTGGGGGTGGTTAAAGCACATTGGTTGTTTTTTTATCTTGATATATATTTTTTTGAAACAGGATGGTGAAACATCAAGGTTGAATCAATCTGCAAATGGAGGGTTTGAAGAAGGCTCCAGATGTAATGGATATAATGAGGGTTCTATTGATCCCCGTAAAAATGAGAAAGAAGAAGGCGAGCTATCACCAACTGGGGATTTTGAAGACAATTTTGCCACCTATACGGATGGCAGCTTACAAACTGCTCGTAATAAAAATCATGGAAATGACAACATAGAATATGTAGCAGGCTGCCATGTAGAGATTCCTCCAGATGCTACAGGTGAAAATGATGCGGATGCTGATGACGAGGACAGTGGAAATGTCTCCGAGGCTGGCGAAGATGTTTCAGGCAGTGAGTCTGCTGCTGATGAGTGCTCCCGGGAAGAGCACGAAGAAGAGGAAGATGGAGAACATGATGGTAAAGCTGAGAGCGATGGTGGGGCCGAAATTTTGAATGAAGCTCACTGTGTTGAACGAGATGGTGTATTAGTGCCACAGTCTGATCATTTCCTACTGACTTGTAAACCTTTGTCAAAGTATGTGGCTTCTCCATTACTAAGTGATGAGGAAAAGGATCAACGTATATTTTATGGGAACGACACCTTTTATGTGCTTTTCAGGCTGCACCAGGTAAGGTTTCTGTGAACATTTGTTTTGTTTTTTCTCTTGGTTGATTTGATCGAACTCATCATTGCTATCTGGCCCCAAATACCCCTACTAAAAACCTTTAAAAAACAATAACTACTAATCTATAGTTACTAGTTAGAAATACAGCATACATGTTGGTTCCAGGTTTACGCTTCTCATTTCTTTATTTTTATTTTCCGTGATTTTATTCTTAATTCTTCCAGACACTATATGAGAGGATATTATCAGCTAAGGTGAACTCAGCTTCTGCTGAATCCAAATGGAGAAGCACAAAGGACACATGCTCTGACCCCTATGCAAGGTGATTAAAAAAAAGTTTATAGTAAGTTCGGGAGTTATATTGGATTCTATTAATTCTAGATGAACATGTTAAATGCAGATTCATGAGTGCACTATTCAGTTTACTCGATGGATCTTCTGATAATGCAAAATTTGAGGACGATTGTCGATCACTACTTGGAAATCAGTCTTATGTGCTTTTTACATTGGATAAGCTGATTTATAAGTTGGTCAAACAGGTGACCTTCCTAAAAATTTGTTTTACCACCTTTGCATTTCTTCTCTGCTTAAAAGCGTATTTTTTGAATAATGTCTCTCTTTGTAGCTCCAAACCATTTCCAGTGACGAGTTGGACTGTAAGCTGCTCCAATTGTATGAATACGAAAAATCTCGAAAACCTGAGAATTATATAGATTCGGTTTATTACGAGAATGTTAATATCCTTTTGAACCACGAGAATATATACCGGCTTGAATGTGTAGGTTTTCTTAATACTTTGATTGATTCCTTCCAGTTATACATCACTATATCAATATGTGTATCATATTTGTTTGAAAAAGTGGTTCTAAGTTATTCTCATGCTTCTTGTAGACATCTTCGCCCACTTCTTTGTCTATCCAATTGATGGACGATGGAAATGAGAAGTCTGAAGTTGTTGCAGTTTCAGTGGACCCTAACTTTGCAAACTATCTCCATAATGATTATCTTCCAGTTGTTCCTGGACGAAAGGAGTCATCTCCGGTAATGCTGAAGAGGTATTGATGTTATTTGTCATCATCACATAATTAATAAGTAAGTATTACCCTGCTTATCAAAATGAACGTAAAAAAACTGTATTTGAACTTAACAAACTTCTACTAGGAAGATGAAGCGTTAAGTGTTATTTGTATGCTAGACATGTTTCTTGTACGTCATACAGTATAAGGTTAGTTTAATTTCATACCGATATGATAGACAATAGTAGATTTTTGGAATCGAATTGTGTTAAAACTAGATTTTTGGAATCGAATTGTGTTAAAACGACAACCTGTAATGGACTGCTGGATTATTTATTCTAATGAGACTTGGGCCTTTACCTCTTTATTCTACGACTAATATGATAGACACAGTATATACCCAAGACTTAACTGATGCAAAGTATCTGCTTTTGAGACTTGGTTTTCCTATGCAAATTATACTTGCCTTATAGACTCCTAAAGAGTCTCGTGGCACTCACAATTCCTGCTTGTGCTAGATTAAAATCATTACTACTGCTATTTGTTATCCATCAATTCTGAAATATCTTTGGTTTACATCACATCTGCATATTGTGTATTGTTTGTTTATCAACTTCATTAATACTTTTGACGATGGACGCCAGCAGTCAAACCCTATACTTGCGGAAGACTTGAGAAGAAAGGAAAGGGAAAGAGAAAGGGGAAGAGAAGAGGTAGAAAAAGAGAAGATACTGAAGAGGGGAAGAAGAGAGAGAAGAGAGACTTGACAGGAGAATTTAGAGTGGAAATATTGTTTCTCCAATTCATCGAAAGTCTATGCAATATAATGCATAATATTGTACATAAACCCTGTTTAGGGGTTTTATCTAGTCTAATTTAAGAAGGAAACCAACCAACGAAATAAAACCTAACATTAATCATAGTAGAAAATTATAATTACTTGAAATATATTTACTTTAACTTGGCCTGTATGACATCTTCAAGAATTTTCATCATTCTCCTTGGTTTAGAGAACTCTACTCCTGCGTGATAGAATGAGACAACATTTTCAAGGGGACAATCTTTGTCCCTAGTCGAATTTCGATATTGAGCCCCCGATGGAAACATAGTGTGCCTGTCGTTTGAAGATTAGCTAACTCCAAAGAAATGGAAGGAGTACGAAGGACTAGTACAATGGACTCGAATAAACAATTGCAACATTAATGGCTTGGTTGTGCCCCGACAATGTAACAATCCTGCTATATTGAAAACAAAAATTCTATTCTAGTGCAATAGTTAGTCAAATAAAGGAGCATTCATTTTTTGTGATTTCAGGAAACTCTTTTCTTTGCATGTTTAGTATAGTGTGCTAGAGGGAGACAAACCACAACATAAATATCCCCATTAAAGTATTTGTGCCTACTGTGCGCATTAAAAGCAAGTTCATAATTATCATTATTTAAAATAATACTTCAAGATTAAAATGGTGAATATGCTCGACGGTCTAATGTCAATAGGAAAGGTCTAATATCAATTGTTTTGGAAAATATTGAAGCGACATGAGAACATCAAATGGTAGTAGGAAAATCTAGGACAAAGTAGTGTGAGTCAAACCAAGGACTAAGTGATAATGATTGGCACTAAGACAAGGGGGCATGTGGAATGTTTTGCACTAGTGACAACTCTTTAGGTAATTCTTTAAGTAGGGCATGTTAATTTTGTCCAGTAAAGGTTTGATTGCGAGAGGCAGTGGGGGACCTATGAAACTTAAAATTTTTCGTCCTTACTATTAAAACATTCTATAGGATCTATAACAATAGTCTTTATCTTCTTGGGTTGGAGAATCAAAATTAAGTCTTTTGGTTGGAATCTATTTTCGACGAGCTAAATCTATACCTTCCACTGAGTGGCAACGGTGACAGGAAGATGGAAATGGAGTGGACACAAGAAGAACGATATATTAAATGAAGTTTGGCCTTCTAGTAACCAAGATTTATTTGCAAAGTTTATTAGGAAGATCAGTACGCCACTAACGCTTAGGATGAGATTGTCGGGAATCGGTGGTATGTGTGGTATGTGCGGTATGTGCCTCGCCTGGGTAGAAGTATTTTTCCGTGTGTAATACCCAAAGGTAAGCTTCGTCTAAGACTTAGGTGGGGGTACAAATTTATATCATGCTTGAGCTCGAGAAGTAAATTATTTACAAATCTAGAAGTTATGACACGAAGATTCGTTTAATAATTGATGCATATTGCCTTTAGTATAAAAAAATATAGATCTGAGTTCGAGAATAGGCAAGGGCATACTTGTTGCTTAATATTCTTTTCATCTCATTCTATCCCATGGAGTTATAAGACATCAAAGTAGATGATCAATGTTACGTATTACTGAATACCAATAGCTTTTGGCGGATCCAAAGTGTCAAACTAGCAAGACGAATACAATGAGAGTCGCTTATGTTGTGCAATTTAAAGAAGTTTTGAAGAGTCGGCATTAGGACCGCCCAATTGTCACGATTGGAATATGGTTTCTTGCATAACATAATGGACTCTTTCAACATTGTCCTTAGAATGAGAATAGTCGTATTGACGAGGGAAAGTTGAATGCTCGCTATGGTGGTATCAAGGTAAGGACTTGATGTTCCTAAGAGCCATGGTTTAAAGAACCTAATTGAGGCCTGCCTTAGAGTGAGGCAAGCAAAAAATACCTCAATGTGCTGATTGTGAAGTCATTTTTGGAAGCTCATTGTCTATGAAGCAATTTTTGGAGGCCTACATCTTAGTTGAACGAGGCATTCATACCATTGCCTCAAGACTTGTGAGGCCCATTTTTTAATTCTTGAGACTTATTTACTTTGCTTTAGGTGTGGACCCACAAAACATGAAAAAATTAATTGATCCATTTTGGGAATAACCCAGTCATATAAACGTTAAAAAATGTGTTTATCATAGATCCACTTTCAAAATAGTCCGATCTCGCACCAACTAAAATAATAGTTTCTTTTTTTGATACTAAATAGATTTTTCTTTTGAATATTTGCACAAATTGTTCCATTATGAATTTAAAGATTTTTTATGATTTGTTAAGAGTTTATTTTGCATTTTAATAATATTTTGTTTGTTTTACGGTGAGGCTTGTGCCTCGTCTCACCTCGCTTCTTGAAGGTAAAATGCCTCAGTAACCATCTTTTTATGCATTGCCTAACAGGCTTTGGATATGAGCTGTTCATTGTGTTGACGAGGGAAGTGAATACTATATAATGAAAATTACAATGCATAAATCGTTTTTATATGAACACATATTGCATGAAATAGGAAAAAAAAAAAAATTTAAAGATTAGGTCAAAAAAAATTTTGGTCTGTTTTTGAACATTACAATGCATAAACTGGTTTTATATGGGGTTTTACCTATTTTAATTTAAGTAGGAAACCAACAAAGGAAGTATAACATATCTTTAGTCAAAATAAAAAATTATAATAATTTGAAATAAAATAACTCTAAACTTGAAGAGATAATATGTATCATCTTTAAGATTTTCCATCAACTTTGGATGGGCAATTTTTGGCAGCCAATTTAAGAAAAGCTTTGCAAGTTTGTAGAATTTTTGTGTTGCTTTTACTAGAGTATATAACTGTTGTGCTGGTGCCAATTTCGCTAGAAGAATCAATAACCTGATGAAATGAATTAGAAAGGAAGATTAATTAACTAAATATTTTTCTCATGTTTCTGGCTGTACTTGTTGTACTTTTTCCTTTTGTTCTTTTACTGATCTTGATCGCCACAGAAACTGATTAATTGCATCAATTTTGATTGATAAATGGGATGTTTAATTTGGTCATATTTCATAACACGTGCAGAAATATGCATAAATATGACAATCTCGATGGATCTTCTGCTGTATGTATGGCTGCCAAAAATGTTCTGTTGATTAATGGTTTGGAATGTAAGATGGCATCCAACTCATACAAGGTGCTCTCTCTCTCTCTCTCTCTCTCTCTCTCTCTCTCTCTCTCTCTCTCTCTNCACACACACACACACACACAACCTCCCCTAAAATCCTATTATCTGTGCATTTTCACTTGTTTATAATTTCTAGTTCAATGAATTCTTCACTGAGTTCGGTGTTGATTGATACCCGTTCTTTTCTATAAGCTTCCGTTGTTATTGCTTGTTGCACAACCACAAATACTTGTGTCTTGTACTAATTTAATTTTGTTGATATTGGTGTTGCTTGTAGAATTTCTCCAGTCTGATTCTCATTGCTCGGAGCCATGAAATTATGTCTAAATTATGTGTCCCCTTTGGTTTATGTTTCCACTTTTAAGTGGAATCTCCCAGATTAAGTTATGATCTATATCTTTCATAGAAAATTTTGCTTCTAAGCCTGTGTTTGGGAGCCATTTTGGCCCCATTTTAATAACAATTTTGACCGTTGGTATGTCAGTGGGACCCGCCTGCCCCCATTAATTTCTGATTGCAATAATTCCACTTTCCCAAATTGCCATTAGTTTAGGTAAGAATGAATTTTGTATAAGGGCAAACTGGTCATTTGACGTCATTTTGGTCAAAAAGTTTAGGCCCACCTCCCTGACACTTACTGTATAACGGCTACATTTTTTCTACAATTTGGAGGAAGAATGGCTCCCAAACAGAGGCTAAATACTTAGTTTTGGAAGCATCACGGGTGTTGCACGTGAATTGCATGTGCGCCACAAATAATATAATGTGGCTNACCTCCCTGACACTTACTGTATAACAGCTACATTTTTTCTACAATTTGGAGGAATGGCTCCCAAACAGAGGCTAATTACCAAATTTGCTTTCAGATCTCTTATGTCCTAGATACAGAGGACTTTTTTATTCGTTTGGGGAGGAGAAGAAACCGATTGGGAGACAGATCATCGTGCAATAACCAGGCTAGGGTACTACGATTTCACCAATTTTTGACAACCTCTATATGATATAACTGGCCGTTTTGTGATGCCGTGACTATCAAGGTATTTATACTTTTTCTTTATTGAGTTTGAGTTAAAAAATTAACAGCTTGTTTATTTATGCTTAAAAAGTTTAGTTTCACAATAATTAACTTTTTATTGGTTAAAATGGAAACAAGTACTTAATTTACAGCAAATTAAGAACTACTTTTAGAATAAGTAACTTTTCTTACTTGGTAGGGATTAAAATTTGATTTTTAGTAGATTGTGATAGAAGTTTTTGAAATATGCGGTTGAAAAGTTGTAGGACCCATGAAAGATGTAGTTAATATTGATTGTTTGACTTTGACTTAAATTAAAATCAGATTTTAATCCGAACCAAACAGAGTTTTATATATAGAATACTTTATAAATAAATAATTTTTAACAAAATTTTAGTAGATTGTGATAGAAGTTTTTGAAATATGCGGTTGAAAAGTTGTAGGACCCATGAAAGATGTGGTTAATATTGATTGTTTGACTTTGACTTGGATTAAAATCAGATTTTAATCCGGACCAAACAGGGGCTTAAAAAGGTAGAAATGTTAATTCTCTCTCATTAAAAGATTCAACTATTTACTTGCTCTCTCTCTCTCTCTCTCTCTTTTTCTCTTTGTTAGTGTGTTTCCGCTCGAGACATTACTGAGCCGTTCATTACTTCTCAAAAAGCCCCAATAACCCCAAGGGATCAGAGTTGCTCGGGATTGTACTATCTTGTGAGCTTATCTCAATGGTATGTGCTCCATTCATGTGTATATAGCAGTGGCTCATAATCTCAATTGTAGAGTCGTGTTTGTTTGCTTATAGTGCTTTCATGGGCAAAAATAGCCCTGCGCTGTTTTATTTGTAATATCTATTAGTCCGTATTTTCCCAGAAATGAAGTTTCTGGCCCTGGTTCTGCTATAGATTATGTGGAGATAGTGATGGGAAAGGGAAAAATAGTATATCAGAATGTTCAGACTTCAAAATTTCATCATGTTCAATTAGCTTTGTACAGAGCTTAAATCCTGATTCATGTTTTTACTGGGTTTATTGTTCGGTAAAATTTTGCGAAGGGATTGTTGACAAGTAACACGTGATGAGTAACGTGTATCGTCCCATGGGAATAAAATTCGTTTCAAATCAGATTCAAAGTGTGAAAATGAAATATTTGTGATTTTGTAATTAATCTAAATTAATGTAAACGAAAGCTTGTAAAATTCGATTTTGTATGTATATGGAATGAGCATATTGGATTATGAATCCATCTATTATTATTTATTTTAATTCTCAATTATGTTGCTGATTTTATTCATGCGTTCTTGATAATTAATAAATTTATGGTAATTTTTTTTATAAAAATAAATTAAATATATTCTAGTTATGATTCGAATCTATTTTCAGTCCTAATTCGAATGAATAGAATGTATTCAATTTCACAATTATCTCAAAGATTGCATACGTGATAAACATTATTTATTAATATCTATTGTACCTATATTGATCAAGCTGTGTTCTAGACTTATTGTGTGTCCCTCAATACTAAAACAAGTAATTATATATTTAATTGGTGATTAGACAATTAAATAATGTAATGAGTATGTAAAATTAATCAAGAAATGTAAAAATTGTTAAGTTACTAGTCTTAAATTAAAATAAATAAAAAATGAGGTTCATCTTCATACAATACAATCACGAATATAATTAAACATGTTTCTAAGGATAAAACAACAAAATGAATGGAAAAGTATCACCTCGAATTTATAAATGTAAGAAAGAGGTGTCATGGTCTAATTCTTGTTCTTGAACCACCCCAAACTTTGATTCTTCAAGTGCTTGATGTTTTGATTCAATTCTTGTTAGATTTGTTCTCATCTCCAACTTATGAAGAAATTATCCATCGTTCTTGAATGATTTATGATATAGAAGTGATTTGAGAGGTGAGATATAGTCCTCAAATGTAGGCCCATGTATTGTATTATATAAGGTGAAATTAGGTCAAAAAAATAAGTTGGGATCCAAAAGAGTTTCAATCAAATAAGGAAAAGTTGCCTTTGAGCGCGCATGATTATCTATCTGCGCATTCGTCAATATTTTGGTCATAACTTTCTCTCTCGATATTCGATTGAGGTGGTTCAAAATGCATTGGAAAGTTAAATCAAAGGGATACAATTCTTCTAGATGTAGAATTTCTCTAATTCGAACGTTTACTATCCGAAAATGGGTCTCAATCTACAATTAAAAATTTGGAACATACTTTGCGCGGTTAGAAATTGATTTGTAAAAATCATTTGATTATATTTCACTCATTTTTGACTTCTAATTGGATCTAATTGACTCAACAATCTTCAATTGTCGTTTTGTGGTTCGAATCAACTATTGGATATTTACAATTTGATCCCGAACTTTGAATAATTTATCCAATTTGCCTCGAGTTTTACTTAACAAACAAAATTAGCATCTAATTAAATCATAATTCATCAAAATTAATTTTAATTAATCACATTTAACGGTGTAAAATAGTACATGAAATACACTTACCATTTATGTTTCATGAACAGAATATTACATGCATTTTAACTTATTTATTTTAAGCTTATTCTAATAATTTCAAGGGTATTTGAAGTGAAGCCAGCGAGAAATCGATAGAGAGAAAAAAGAGTATAGTCTTGAGGCATTAGTTTAAAGAAACAATTTTTTTCACATAATATACTTCGAATTTCTTATACTGGAGCAAGTAATTTCTGGTTCCTAAAGATCAACTATGCAACTTCAGCTTGGGCGACCTTTTATAATTCACTACTGCAAGTAAAAGCAAAATAATAATTTCTCCATCGAGCAGTTATTTAGGATTAATCTCGGAAGATTGATAGGAAAACTGGCGACAGAAAAGGATTGGTTGGGACAATGCATTTATTTGTCCCAAATCCAATGAATTAATGCCATTTGTGTCCCTGTAATGCTACATGTACAATCTCGTAGCATGCTTCAGTTATTTATTAGGGAAAAAGCCGAAAATGGTTCCAAATTTTGGTCAATTTGCGTTGTCCAAATCTTTAAACTTTGGCGTAAATGAACCGAACTTTTTTTATTTTTTTGGTGCATATAGCCTTTTTGGATGGAATGGCTGCTAATTTTCTACGTGCAATGCAATTGTTCTTTTTTCAAGGAACAGTTTCGTGAAATGATTTTCTCCACCAAAAGCAAAAAGCAAAAAATAAAAGAAATAAAAAGATAAAAAAGTTAAATCTTTTTCCGTCCACCTCACCCCACGAGGCACTACCACCACTGGTATACCACACCACTCCATCGCCGCGCCTGAATCACAGCCAGCACTAAATCGTCGAAAACTCTCGTCCAAAAATCAAGGTTTAACTTATAAATTACAACAAAATAGTAGTAATGAAACACAGCTATATTGCAATAAAAAAGTGTAGTAAGTAAATATGATTTTATGGGTTGAATCAGATGGACAAGAACATTACATATTTAGATAAATTATACAATTCAATATTAGGTCCATTACAGAAATTAAAAGGAAACATTTTAATTAAATGCATTCAGTAAACAACTTTTATAAAAAGTAAATAAATGAAAGTCTCAAAAGGCCTTAAGTTGTTGCCTTTTTCATAAAAGAATTCAGAATGGAGGGTGACATCTGTCCCTCTGACGTGGCCCTGTACATGTAGCATTATTCATTCGGAAAAAAACAGCCTTCAAATTCAGTTTGTGCCAATTTTCCTATTTATTTTCATTGGCGGTGAACATATGTTTATTTGACAGTTAAGATTATTCAACTAAGCTGGAATGCATTCTTATTTTTTGAACAATGTTGGCAGTAGTGATGATAAATAGCAATATTCCAAAACCAAGTGTCAACAGACTACCCTTTCAAAAAAAGTTAACAAATACCAATGTATATGAACTTAGCCCCGGCAGTCCGGTTCCGGATTTTTATAACATGGCCATAAACCAAAATACTTTCATCGTTTAAAATCAAATAAAACTAAACAATTATTTCCTTTCACACAGCACCAAGTAACAGCATTACTTGCCTGCCCTGGTATCTAACCTTTTTACATTGCTTTCCAATTTTTCCTATCAGCACGTTTTTATAACAGAGCCAAATACCAAGATACATTCATGGTTCATAACCAAGTGTCACCAGACTACCCTTAGGCAAGGAGAACAAGTTTTATATCTTAGAAATATCTCCATTCATTGATATTCTACATGAAAGTCATTTATTGTAAGGAACATAATCGATATTCAATTTCTTTTGATAAACAAAAGTGATATAAAAAATATAAAAGAAAAAAAAATATAGAAAGACAGACAGAAAGGTGAGGAAGAATATACATCCCTCTTTCTACTTCCTTTGCTTACAACAAACCGACGGCGCAACTTAGATGCAATCTGTTCTCCAATCCTCTTAAATGATGGCCTAGTAACATACACCTATAGTAAAAGAGGTCCATTTATTAGAATCGACAAGGGAAATAAAGGAAACGAAGAGAAGATATGTCAAATGCATTATGTTCCATCAGTATCTGCAAATTGCATAATATGATAACAAATTAATAACCACAGTAAGAGATGCCAAAGATAGCATCACACTGACCAGAAAAGCAGCTTGGCCAAATAATCCCTTGAAGTGCCAATGGTCTCACAAAATTTTTTATCAATATTTTGGTAATTTTCAGTACTCCTTAAAGATGAGTCTCCTTTGTCATCAGACACTATCTCGTCTTTGAAAAAAGTTTGCAATATATTTTGAGCAAGTTGATGGATAATTTCCTCCACCTCATGTGATGATGGTCTAGATAGTTCAATTACCTGAAGCAAATTTTCCATATCAAGATTTATAAAAACATGAAATAAAGCATAATGTATCTATCCACAATGGGAAGAAATGAGGTCATTACCATCTCAGATTCCAAGGACCTTAAGTACTCTAGCAAATCATTGTTACACTTTTTGATATGCTCCATTCGCAAATTTTCCTGTTTCTGGGCATGAAGTTCCTGAGACAAGATACAATGAGAACACACATAGGATAGAGTTGGCAAAATCTTCACATCAACATCAGAAAGCGAACGTGATAACCTAATGCCATTTACATTTTCAATTTATGGTTTAGAGTAAAAATCAAATATAAAAGTACATCACAAATAAAATTTAAAAAAATATATCTAGAATTTTACAATAGGTTATCAAACCAGGCACGCATGGGTCATTCATCAAATCCAACAGATATCAGGTTCTGGGGAAGAGCCCTCCATTTTTATCTTGTGCATCTTAAATTTTAAGGCAGATCAAAGATGGGTTATAATGAACAAGCTCCCAAGCATAAATATTATAAAGTAAATGAAAAAAGAAGTTGGGAGATAAAATAGAGGCCAATCAGGATATTATATAAATAATCAAGCAATATCATTCAGTTTATACATCATAATCCATTTTCAGTATCATCTGTAGTGCCACACCACTGAAAAGGCTAAATCAGAAGCTTCATAGCCATGTGAAATACAGCTATCGATGTCGAGGAAAAATACATAGGCACGAATTGTCTAGCATGATGCCAACAATACCAAGTTTATTTGAGCTTATAAGCAATATTACTAGTGGCAGATAATTCTGACCAGTAGTATGCCAACCAAATTCTTGGCCACATATGAACTCAATCTTTTCTATTTGACCAACTGTATATATGTGACAACTCAGTTTGTGCAGGATAGTTAATCTCCAGAGTTCTTCTCAACAACTGTCAACGTTACTCTCAGCAACTTTCAGCAAAGAATACTATTTTGATCACTCATTATTAAGTCGACTCCAAATAACAAGTTGATGACTCACAAGCTTGACCAAAATGGCTTTTATTTAACTGGTAACGATATAAAAGTCGCTCAGCCAGTTGCTCCACAATGTACCTCCTCTTTAACTAAGTTCACACTTCAAATAGTCAAGGAAGCTTTATTGAACTAAAAGAGTGTAGCCACCAATAAATTTCAAATTTTAAGGCGACATTTTTTCTCAAATTCTTCTAGGGATCACTTGGTCTAGCCTATGTTAACCACGTGGTTTACCTTTGACAATTTATTTTGTGACAAATTATAGTAAAAGTTTTAAGTTATGTTTTGTCGCCTAATCGTATTAGAGTTAGTAGTCGCATAAGTCGTGATTCGGTCAAGACTTCTAATTTGTATTGAATACTCGATATCATGAGATTAAATATTTAATTGTTGAAATTTTGAGAATTACTATATTGATATGGGATTCGTTTGGTATCTTATAGTTAATAATAAATATTAAGCTCGAGAAGAAGTTAATTTGGATAAGCCAATCAAGTTAGAGCAAATCAAAGAGAACTATGGTTAATGAATTTTAGAGGTATTTTATACCTTTAGTCTGGCCAAGTGGGATTAATTTGAAATGTCTATGGGTAATCACGTTTGTTGGAGTGAAGTTTGACTTAGTTAAGAATTTGAATATCATTATCATTATGTTGATTGAGAATCACATTTGTTATCTTTAAGGATTAAACTGAATCACTTGAGTTAATCTTCAATCATCCGACTAGGTGGTGAGGAGATGGAGTTGTTAGGTTTGAAAGGGACTTATATGAAACCTAATCTATTTAGTTGTCAAATCCTGATCCTAGATTCTTTCCCTTAACCTACGAAATATCCAGACGGAGGTTCGCTTCCTAACCTTTCGGCACTTACTGTAAGAGTTTGAAACAATTGGTTAGTTAATTAATATATTTAATTGCGTTAGGATAAACCATTTTCAAAGTCCAGTAGTATTAGGATTTCTATTACAACTTTTATATACCATGAGAAACCACCACCCACCATCTTATGCACACATCAGTCCCTCACTCTATCTTCATAAACTTATTTCATCCCTTTTCCTCCGATAATCCAGCAACAAGAATATATACACAGATCAAATTGTTCAGGAATTAAGATTTCAAGTAAAGGAGACACACGGTGCTCAAACCGTGAGTCTTATTTCAAATGAGGTAGACTCAAACCCCCATTTTAATTAAATTCATGTTATGGTTGATCATGTTCAATTGTGACAAATAGTTTTTCTTTACGTTATATGCTATGATGCACCGACACAGATATGTGTGTCCGACACGTGTCGACACGTGATTTTTCAAAAAAATATTGCCAGGCTACGCAGTCGACAAGTTGATTAAATTATTTAAAATTCTTAATTTATATAGTATAAATTTAATTTTATATAGTTATTAATTTTTCTTGTTGAAAATTTTTAAAAATGAGTACCTATTTATTATTTAATAATAACTTTAAATTAAAAATATATAATATTTTTAATAAAGAAAGAAAAATAACTATGGTAGAGTGTTGGTATCCGATACGAGTCCGACATATGTCAGACACGGACACGTTACTTTAGTTGAAGTGTCTGTGCAACAGATGTTATATATGACTCCTTATGGGGTGAAATTATAAACTGGTGGCGTAGTAATGCACCAAATGTTGATATATATGATCGATATGCCTAAGTTAAATTGCATGAGTATATGTTTACATTATGATATATTTTGATATAACGTGCACATGAGTCTAATGAGTGTTTCTATGAAATACTCAATCCCCTACCTAACATTTTCAGATTAATGTGGTTGATGGCGACGTTGAGGAGAGCAGTGGTACCTTGATGTAAACCCCAAAGTTACTGTTTTAGTCATGTCATGTTTGAACAAATATTTAAATTTCTGAACATGTCAATTTAGCAATTTTGAAGGTTTAAAGACAGATTTGTTTGATGGAAATCTGTTCAATGAGGATAGGATACTTTCTTTTGGTTCATCTAGCTGTTTTGAGTTTACAAAGCTCCTTTCCATGACCAGAGGGGCAGTGCTAAGGGGGGCGTAGGGTGCATATTGTTGCATCCACCCAGAATAATGGTTAGCAGCCATTCGACGGAAGCGGAAAGAGTCCCAGGGTTCAACCTAAGAGAGCTAGTCCTCACCCGACTTATAGACAAGCAATACATAGATAGGAGTAGTGTCCTAAGCGCGTGACATCTGCTCGAAGTGGTCTTTTTGCGAGAAGTTCTTTGTCCCTTTACTCCGGGTTTACCGAAGGGTGCAAGTGTCTATAAATTTTCAGTTTTTGCCCCTATGTTTAAAAATTCACCCCGACCAAAATAGAATTTTGAAGTACTCAAGTTGGAGAAGGTAGCCATATAGGTTATCTATCTCTTAGATTTTAAATCACAGATTTTAAGCATCTAAAACTAAGTTATTGATGTTTTCCTGATGGCTGCCCGGACATACTCGAGAACAGATACGGTCCGAATTTAAAAATCATTTTGACCACCTATTGATTGAATTTTTATGAGAAATTTTAACATGTAATTCTCCAAGGTGTATTATGCTTACAATTGAAATTTTGTAAATTTTGGACTTCGTTTGGTTGCCAAATGGATTTGTTTCAGAAAGGTGTCCAAAGATAAAAATCCCAATTTTACAAAAGTAAATTTTCTTCAGTTTTGGAACTGGTCCCTGAAGTCTAAAACCTTTTGGTCCAAGTTCATTTCTGAGCTTCTATGAACATTGTATGTAATTATGCTAGTTTGAGGTTATAGTAGTGTCACGGGTTGTTAGGGCTCGGGGAACTACAGAGAGTTTACAGAAAAATCTCAGTAGGTTCAAGGTCAATTGTTTCAGAAGTTATTTCACAGTGTAACAATGCGCGTCATGTTGTTCGATCAAACTTCTCTAAGCAAAAAGGAAAGGCAAAAGATGCAATCCTCACCTGCTTGAGGGTAGACAACTCCAATTCTAGTTGCTGAATATGATCTGCTGCTTGTGGTGACAAATCCCCTAAATTTTGAAGATTCAATTTCTCGAAATCTTCTACAACACAACCACCAACACCACCTTCACCTGGTTCGCATACTCTCTCCTGCTTCACCTCTGAAACCCCATAGTTTACCGAAAACTCCGACATTCTTGTAGTGTCAGGCGATATATCAAAATTCCTCATCAAAGATATCCTATACTCTGCATTCCACAAAGTATACCTAGACAAATACAAACAATTCACCAAAGAAAACAATAAATCAACAAAATAGTTGAATTGACCACGATTCAGCAATATTATTATATATGAACTCAGCCTACACAATTAAATGAATATAAATGGTCCGGTCCCTATCTAACAGCTTACGTTATTCCCCGAGATAGTAACTTGTATTGTAAATAATTACCCGGTTATGATGGAAGAAACAATCAGGCGATCGAGGGGGTGTTTGGAAATCCTAACGGTAACGGAAAATTGATCGGACGGTAGAAGTCCCAGCATAGTGGAGATAGTCTGCTTCATGGAGTCTTTAGCAGAGTCCGAAACCCCCTTAGAGATAATCGAATTGTCCAACGGCTCAATCCTCTTCAACATATTCGCAATGACAGAGAATTCGCGGCCAAAGACTGATTTCCTGGTGAACACGAACTCGTCAGGGACCCCTCCGCCGTCCACTCCTGAAACTAAACAGCTGATAACCGCCGGAAACTGCCGTTTCCTAGAGGAGATTGACGGGAGCAAGCGGCGGATGAGTGGTGGCGGGAAGTTAGGTTTAAGTGATAAATCGGTGGCTCCGGAAATTGTGAAAAGCCTCACCGTGGCCGTGGCTATGGTTGCCATATATAGATATAGAGAGAAAGTCTCGGGCGGAAAGGGATGAAATCTCTCCGTTCCTGGGGTAGGGTGGGATGGGGTCTCCGGCCCGGCGGAGCTTAAGCTCTGTGGAGATGTGGTTTTCGTATATAGGAATCTATTCTTACCCTCTCATTTTTCAGCTATTTTTTTGTTTGGTGGTGAATTTTGTTGTTTAAAGGGGCTCGTTTTTCCAATTAATTACCGATTCGCCCTTGCAGTAGTGACGTCATGCGGTGAAAAGAATTGATTTTGCTACTTGTTCATAATAAATTACATAATATGACTTGGAAAGAAAGTATTAGATGAAAAATTGATTGCATTTTAAACTCGCAAATGAAAAAATGTCATATGATTTAAAAATATGTTTTTAAAATGATTGGTGTAAATGTTATTTTGTCAACTAATTTTGTAACTCAACTATGTACATGTAGCATAACTTTTCAAAAGGTTAGGATGAAGTGAAGATGAAGACGGGTGGGAAAAATAAAGTTTTAAATTTAAAGATTTGGGATTGTGGTGGTACATATAAAAATCTTAGGTATAATTTGTAAAAAAAAATAGAAAGTTTGGATACTGAAACGACAATTATTCTTTTTTTTAATTTTGGTATTTTTGACATTTTTTAACGATTAAACTAACGGATCTTGACGGTATGGGGTATTTCAAACAAAACGTTTCAAACACGGGGATTTTCTGCGATTTCCAATAGATACAGAAATATATCTCAAATGGACAAGTTTATATGGGGATTTTCTGCAATTAATTAAAAAAAAAAAAGGGAGGGTCATCAACCTTTAATTATAAACATACCATAGTCTTTATTTAAATATTCATTAAATTGTTACGTGACCCTCCAATTTCATATCATATTTAGTGAAGTTAATTTGCATTCCCGACCTAGGTCAGTGCTTCCAAAAAGTTTTCATGAGGGCCAAGGAGAATGTGACAGAGATCTTGATTTTTTTTTTCATAAAAAACAATTTTAGGGTCCGTTTGATTGTA
>CAIGRT010229221.1:0-22825 GCA_903798405.1 Fraxinus platypoda
ACTATAATTTAGAAACGTTGGAATGATTACGCATGAAGTTTATTTATTGCTGGATTGAATTTCAGATTCTGTTTTCCAACTTAAAAATGGTATAACTTGGGCCACAGTGTATGTTTTAGAGTGAAATTGGTGGGTTTTGAAAGGAATGTGAGTCTTTTAATAGGGGTCTTTAGAATTATCTTAAAATGTTACATGGAGAAAAAGTTATGTCCGTTTTAGTAAACTGCGTCAGTACAGTTTCGAAATTTCTGTCCAGCATAATTGAAAAATATTTTCGTGCATCAAACATTATCATCGAGACCCCAATTTTTTTATATGATGTATGTATATGAATATCATAGCATCTATTAAAATTTCATAATTTTTAGTTGATATTTGCTAGGCCAAACATATTTTTCTTTCCACTGCTGCGCAACCGATAATTGCTGAATTTTCTCAAGATGTTTTCCAAATTCAAAATTCACTATAATTGTCTAAGTTTATGTGGACACATATCTCCCATTATCATTCTTTTATATTTCCAAATCCAAATAAATTTTTTAGTTACAATTTATTTTGGTTAACATTAGAGAGCCCCAACTAAAAAGATTTTTTGTGTAACGCTTCGAATTTCAAGCATTTTTTTTTTGTGGGCGTTACATGGTCTACATGTTCAACGGTTAAAATTAAAGTGGGTACTTAATATGGCCATATACTAAAACTATCAATAACCTATTCAAATAGAAATTCACAATACTTGAATCATGGCAGTTCTATTTTAATAATCAAATATTTCCTTCCATGCATTACAAGTACAATCATCTTTAAAGAGTACTTTACTTTATGAATGAACTTTCTATAAGTCATTCAAGGTCCAAACATTAATAACAACAATGGATATTCATTCACCACAACAAAAATAGCATTTCACAACATTTAAAAAATGTTGCCGAAGACCTTTTGCTACTTTCGGTCTTATGTTGCAAACCTCTATGTTGCCATAGAGTAGAAAGATACGTCAACATTTTTTGAATGTTGTTAATAACCTTTTTGCAACTTTTTTGAACGTTGTTAGCCTTTTTTGCAACGTTTTTTTGAATGTTGCTAATAACATTTTTGTTACTTTTTTATCCGTTGTCTACACTTATATTCTTATTTTTTGTAACATTTTTTGACCGTTACCGTAGGTCTTTTTACAGTTTTAAAATTTAGCATTTTTTAATTTGTACAATGATTTAATTTCAACCATAAAACAAGATAGAAGATGATAGTATTAAACAATTCCAATAATCATTATTAATTGAACTCCAAAATGTAACACTATTCGTACAAAATGCAGATCCAAAATTCTGAAATACCTAAAAACTAATTCAATACATTTCTAATAAAATAAAATAAATAAATAAATACCACTAACCTTAAACAGTGAGTAAAACAGTTCCATCGGCCTCCTTAATTTTCTTCTCAGCAATTTTCGACACGAGCTTAGCCTCAACAGCCACCGGTTGATTTTCCAGCAAAACTCCATTGCCCAAAACTTTGAAGTACCAGAACTGCATAACATCAATCACGGACATTTTTTCCTTATTGGCAGAATCCTTATTCATCAGCCATTCACAACATATTTTACATACTCTTTCAATACAGCAACGAAGTTTTATAAGAAATGCCATATATTCTGAAATTTAGATATCAACTAAAAAACATAAACCAATAAAAGAAATGATGCTATACCTGCGGTATGTTTGTAGTTATAATTCCAGCTTTTGGATTTTGCTTTAGTCCTCATGGACCCAAATTTTTTCCAATGATTTGCTTTAGGTTAACATATAATGCTCAACCAAAGGGAAGTGGAAGTTAGGACAATAGAATGAAACCATTTTATCCTTAAAATGACAAATGGCAATGAACAACTTCCAGAACTTATCCCTTACTACAAATGCCTTCCATAGAACGTTAAAGTGTACATGTGAAATTACTGCTCAACTCTGTATTCATCAGATATAATCTGTAAATAGTTGTACTTCCATTTTTCGCCCATAAAACCTCAAGAAAATGTGCACAAAAAACAGCCAAAATGGAAAAGCATGCATTATAATCACCAAAATAAGCTGTAGAATAGAAAAGATTCTGAGGCCTGGGTAAATTAGGCCATATAAGATGTGACATTACATAAATGTAAACATAAAATCTCCAGATAGCCCTAGTCAAGTAAATGTTATTGATGGTAATAGCCCCAATATCACATACGGGGATCAACAAAGTATGCTACCTGCACAAGATGCCCAAGGATTCCAAAATTGAAAACCAATCAATTCATAAGACTATTATCACTATGTGCACGAACTAAATAGATAATAACCCCACAATCATACCAAGTAGCATGAAGTCTATACACATGAAGAAAATAATAAAATAGTCTTCACTGTAGCCTTCATAAAATGTTGAATAATTTTATATGTACATTCTCCTTTGCAACCATGTGAAGGAAATCTGTGTAGTGATATAATGGATGAGTTTAAAATCAAGAGTGTAGATGTTGCTATGTTGAAGAGTGTAAAGAAAGGTGTAAGGAAGAGCGTACATATAGCATGATTGTAAAGTGTTTAATACTTTTGAGATGCCATGTTGGTTCATTGACGCCAAATTGTAAACATAATATGTTTGCATTCACCACACATTCCGTATTTATGAGCCAAAAGACTTGAACAGTCACTGTTGAATTTCCAGCAACGCACCGAAATGGAAGTAAAAGTACGCAACAAAAATGAAAAATCCATATCATCGGCCTCGATAATTCAAATGTGAACTTTTGATCTTTAGCCCTCTAGTATAAAAAATTGGTCACTCTTTGAATATAACCATGTGATTTTCTTATCTTTTTTATTCTTAATTATCTTTTCCAATTTTCTTAAGGTGAAGAGCATCTAACATATGTCTCCCCAAAATACCTATTGAAATATGAGAATGATTTGATGTAACCACTCTTTATATAACCTGTGGGTCAAATTTCAGACGGCAATGGCACTTTTTCTTTGGGTTCTTGCTGAAATTTGATTTGGGATTTGCTCATAGCAACCAATGAATTCTGATTTCATGGTAGACGATGCAATTATAGTCTACTTACTGCTCTCCAAGATATAGCTCCTCCAACTAGAAGGAATATGTATCATGAAGTAGACTTCCTTGTGTCTACACATCCAGCAAAATCCGAATCTTTATATCCAACAACTTCAAGATTGTTGGAATGCTTGTATGAGTTCGTAGTCTTTGGTTCCTTGTAAATAACTCATCACTTTCTTGGCAGCTTTCCAATGTTCTATACTTGGATTACTTTGATATATGATTAGTACACCAACTGCAAATGCAATGTTGGGTCTAGTACAGGCTTGTGCATACATCAAACTGCCACCAACGGAAGCATAGGGTATAGAAACTATGTAATCTCTTTCCAATTCATTTAATGCACACTGATTCATACTGAATTTATCTCTTTTAACAACGGGTGATGCACTTGTTGCACAATCCTTCATCCCGAATCTTTACAAATCTTTACTAAAAACTTAGCAAATGGACCGGACATTTGTCCCTTTTCTGTGTAGTTTTCATAATATTCTCTATCCATGTCTAACCTTATAATTTTTATTTTTCTTTCCTTCTGTTTCTCTACTTTTACTTTATATATCTTGAAGGCATCTAGTGCCTCATTCTTGTGAGGTAGAAGATAGAGATATATATATATCTTGAATGGTCATCTATAAATGAGATAAAATATCTTTGGCCGTTTAGACAAGAAGTGGAAAAAGTCCACAAATATCCGTGTGAATAATCTCAAGAATGCTTGAACTCCTTTTGGCACCTTTAATGGTCATGTTTGTCTACTTTCCCTTTATGCAGTCAATACAAGTCCCAAAATCAGTAAAATCAAGAGTTGGTAAAACTCCATCGTTTACTAATCTTTTAAGTCTCTTTATGGAGATATGTCCCAATATCCTGTCCTATAACTTTGAAGAGTTTTCTTTAACAATCCATTGCTTATTACCAATACCATCACCATGCAATTCAGATAAGTTACACTCATAAGTGGGATCCAAATCAAATTTATATAAATTATCAACCAAAACACCATGTCCAACAATAACTGAACTGTGAAATAAGCTAAAGCTTCTGTTTTCGAATACAAACTCGAAACCCAAATGTGCTAGTATTGAAATAGAAACTAGATTACGAGAAAAGTTAGGAACATAAAAGGTGTTTTCAAGATCCAAACAAAAGCCAGAATTTAAAACTAATTTAAAGGTTCCTACGCCTTCAATAGTTGAACTCAACTCGTTTCCAGAATAGACTCTTTTTTCATTTGGTTATAGTTTCCTTAGGTCCAAAAACCCCTACATAGTATTGGCAATATGAATTGTAATACCCGACTCTATCCACCATGTATTGTTTGGAATATTAACCAAAATTCATGACACACTAAAGAGATAAGAGTACCTTTATTTTCGAGTCATTTCTTATACATGAAACAGTCATTCTTCACGTGCCCTTTCTTCTTGCAAAATAAAAATAAAAAATAGACATCCTTATTGCTCTTTTACTTCATTGGCATCTCGTTCTTCATTTTAGGACTGTGTTTACCCATGTTTTCATTTCTTTTATCATGAGTTGTCAGATGAGCAATCTCATGCTTTAGCCTATCTTCCTCTTGAACACACATTGTCAGGAGTTCATTCACAATCTATTTTTCTTTATGTGTGTAATACAATATTTTAAATGGACCATAATCCATAGGAAGAGAGTTCAAAAATGAGATGAACAAGGAATGAGTCGAAAATCTCTATTTTCAGGGATTTAAGATGAGCAACAACGTCTCTCATTTCCATTATGTGCTCACGCACAACTTTAAAATTGTCAAACTTCATGCTTGAAAGCCTTTTCATTAAGGGGCTAGCCAAGATTTTGTCAAAATTTACAGATTGCTCTTCAATAGCCTTTATGAAGTCCTTGGCCTTATCACATTGATCGATTGATCCCCTAATGCTTTTACTGACATGAGTCTTCATAAGACTCAAGCTCAAGCGATTAGATTTTTCCCACGATTCATACAATGATCTCTCCTCTAGTGTACTTGATTCCATAGGGATAAGTGGTTCATCCACACTGAGAGCCAAGTCGAGATCCATGCATCCTAAAGTAAGGAGAATTTTCTCCTTCCAGTCAGAAAAGTTATCACCACATTGAATTGGAATTCGAATAGAGGCATAAGATAAACACATACATTAATGCTATGAAGATTATCTTTATATTGAATTAACCATTGTCAATTCATTTATGTAAATTCAAACCTTCCTGCGGGTAGAGGTTGTTATCAAACATTGAATTTACAAGGACTTTAGTTGAAATTTCTTGTTTCGATATTTAATAATTACTTTGTTGCAATTAAATCTTTAAGATAACTATTTTCCTGTAGGGCCAAATAATCATCATATTAATTAACTGCACTTTTTGAGATGTCCTATGTATCTTCAAATAATTCTTTAGGCGATTTTATGTTCCACGACATAAAATTATAACTAAAGATGCTCCGACTAATTTTAAGTTAAAATAACTTGTCAAAACTTTAAATGACATCTCTAAACTAAGATCTTTATGGAGGTTGATGAACTAAATCCTCCAACAAAATATTCAACATATTTCTCAAATTTTAAATGCTGAGTTTTTATTTTATTTTTGAAAACAAATAAGCTGCTGGCTAAATGCTCTCCAGCAACAACATTTAAATAACTTAAAGCAATAGCAAACAGAGAAAATATATAGGCATGCAGCTAGAGCATATCCAAATTAAAATAGCATGGGTGTATAATTAGAACAGACATCTTAATGTCCATTTTAATCCAAAACCAGTTACGTTTCCAGTATATATGGTCAAAGACAACTGTCGCGATGCAGATTTATGAAATGATTCTAGTAACTTCAAAAAAAATGGGACAATTAAAAAAATAATTGAAGTCTTAAATGATGATAACATATATTGGTTTTACACAATCTACTTTTATTGAACATTAATTAGCCACTTATAAATCATTATAATCCTATCAGTATAATGCCACATTTGAATCTTTGTGAATTAAAGCATTAATTCTAGCCAACATGCAACCTGAACATTTATTCTGCTTTTCTGAATGCAGACTTCTCTTCCCAAAACATGTATATACGTAGCAATAATTAGTTACCTAATGGAGCACTAAATTTTATGTGCAGTAAAAAATGGAATATGATGACAAGTTACAGCACTAAATTTTATGTGCAGTAAAAGTGGAATACGATGACAAGTTACTGCATGGGCAACGATTATTATCTTTGCAGTTAAAATTTATATCCAGTGACGGATGCAGACATTTTGAGTTAAGGGGCACTATCGAACTTTCAAAAAAGTTGTATTACTTGAGGCATTACAGTTTTACGTGCTTTGAATGATAACAATAACAGAAGATTGAGAAAATTTAACAACTGTAGTTAATCATTTTAGCTGAATGCTATCCTAGTCATTTGAAAAGACTTTTACCATGTAGCATTTTGCACAAACATGCCTTAACTTCTAGGTGAGTTATAATCACATCTCCAGACAAAGTAAAAGCATTTTATGTATCTTGTCTCAATAATCTATCATTTTGAGTAATAACTCCCAACCATTGAACTATATGACAAGAAAACTACATATTCAAACATATAAGCAACCCATAACAATCATGAAGAAAATATTACTCCCTCCGTCCTATTTATATAAGCTGACTTTCCTTATTTTATTGTCCCAATTAATATAATTTTGTTTCTTTATCGAGAACATTTTATTTTTTTTCGTTTGCTAATATACTCTTGTTTCTTTATTACTTTTAATAATAATGTACTAATTGTTAATAAGGATAAACTAACGTGATTTTATATGTTGTGATTTTATGGCTTCCAATGTAGAAAAACCAACGTGATTTTATTATTTTTTATATGTTGTGACAGCTTCTATAGTAATTAATGCTTCGGGTTAACTGTAGTTTTTTGTGTTGTGTCTTTGTTGCAACATTAACTTTATTGACACAAATTGTGTTGAATTATTTATTTAATATAGTTATCTTCGACTTTAAATTTTGAATTCGATTATTGCTTCTATTGTAGATAAACCAACGAGTGAGATTTAATTGTTGTGTGTTTGACTATCGTTGATTTTGTGTTTGTTAGTACCATAAATTATTTTGTTTTTGTTTTTTTAGAAAATTTTGTTGGTAATTTTTTTCTTATTTTCATCTGTTCACCAAATTTATACAGCCTTTTTTTAAGAATTTAGAATTTCGTGGTTGTTTGTTGTATGTATTTTGCATTGATTGTCGTAGTTTTATTTTTTGAATATGTGGTTGAAAATAAGTATAAGAATTAAACAGTTTTGCTTTAATGAGAGACAAACTATATCATGGTAGGAGAATTCTAACCATTCCATCCCGTCTAGGAGGAGCCTAAAACCATGTCCGGACTCTAAAGGTGCTTTATCTAAAAAAGAAAAAAGAGTGTAACCACTATAGATGTGTGAAGCTATGCTTGATAATAAGCAAAAATAATGAAAAAGGCTACCTCTTGGGATTTATGAAAATCAGAAAATGCTTGATTTTTAATACAAAAGAAAATGCGTGAAAGTCAGTGATAGAATGCTAAATAATAAATAGAAAATTTAAACTTACTCAAGCCTTGCACGCTATGTATTTCATTATGGAGGCAGATGTCGACTGATTTGAATGCAATTTAATAAATTTCACATGTGGTGATATAAACACTCAACTTGCACGCTTGGTTTAGGTTATGATTGACACTCCCCTTATAACTTGAATATTATTGCTTAATTTTATTAATGAATACTTCGCTTGTGAAAAATAACAAGTCTGCTTTCAGAATTTATTGACTGTAAAACTTGCTTAAAAAGTAATTCTCGAAAAAAATTATATGATTTGTATGCAAGTTTTCATGTGTATGATTGCATTATATTATTTCAAACAATGAGAAAATCTCATACACAACCAAGGTAACCTATTAACTCCTCGTAGTCTTTTAAGAGATTTTTCCACTATACCCTCGACAATCTAC
This sequence comes from Fraxinus platypoda, assembly GCA_903798405.1. Taxonomy (NCBI): domain Eukaryota; kingdom Viridiplantae; phylum Streptophyta; class Magnoliopsida; order Lamiales; family Oleaceae; genus Fraxinus; species Fraxinus platypoda. Next base: position 8,104 of record CAIGRT010229221.1, read on the forward strand.
CACGAAACATTCATCAAATAAAAGCTTGACTTTCCCATTATTTTCTCATTCACTAAGTAATCTAGTCTCCAATAAGAAGATTATATTTGGAAAAATACTACGAATAATGTTAAATAGCATGGACACCGTGCAAGAGTCCAATTTACATCCTCTTAACCTATCATTACTTTGTTCCCTTTTCTAGGGACAGGAAAAAAAGTTCAAGTTGGGGACAACTCCCACTGGATATATAGCAAGTAATAGTGTGATACAAATCGAACCTTGTGAAGGCCCAAGAATGGCAAATCAAGAGGGGGTGAATTAGTTATTTAAAACTTTTTCGTAAAATTAATATAAATACAAGAAAGTATGAAGCAAATAGATAAATCCAAGTAGTAAGTGCAATAAGTAAGATAGAGAGGGAGATGATGTAAACGATATAATTATGGAGGTTCGATCCAAAGCAATGATCTACGTCATCCGTTATCGAGCTCTCCGGCACGTACAAGACCTTTTCACTATGTTAATTGACTTATGGTGCAATGCAACTCTTTACAACGCTTCCAGTTATTTATAAATAAGGAGCACTGATCCTAATACAATGTTGAGCTTTACGTGACCTCAACATGACCCACAAATTTAATAGAAGAGTGATTTTACAATTGAAACTTCTCTTTAATAAATGATATAATCAAATTAAGCACAAAGAGATAAATAAGCTAACACTTTAATATATAACAATGACTGAAGCTCAAGTGTTAGGTGAAAGAAACTTTGATGAGTAAAATGATTTTCAAAGGTTAATTCAATCAAAAGTTTTTCAAAATAAATGATTTGATAAAGATGAAACAATGTGGCTTTGCTTTAAGAATATCTCAAATAAATTCTCTTAAAAATGTTGTATTGAATGTAAAGTGAAGTGGTATTTATAGGAATCAAAACGCCAAAATTTGTGGCCAACCGGATGACCCTACCGGACGTCTGCTACTGAACCAGATGACTGAACTAGCCGTTGTGCGTCAGAAATCAAAACGGTTAGAATTTTGACCACTGCGTCATCGGAATTCCGCCAGCTTTACCGGACGTCTGCAAAGACAGAAAAAATCTGAATTTTTCTTTTCTTAATTATTTTAACAAGTGTATGCTCTTGATGAACATATTCACTTAACTTTTCAGAAATGAGTGTCAGTGATAGATTTAAAAATCAAGTGAAGATTTTGTTATATCGAAAAATATTTTTATGCTAGCGTTTTTATGAAAAGTTTATCTTACGAGCTTTTAGTGATTCATTGCTAAAAATTAAAGTATTTTACCTTTACATAAATGGATTCAAATCATCTAAGTCTAACGTCTTCAAAGAATGCTTGATTCATCGTGAATGTTTTGATTGATTTGACATGATTGATCGGTTTCCATCTCGTTTTTCATGATCATAAGTTGTGAGACTTTTGGTAGCAATCATTTTGTCTTCAATTAATCAATTTTGCCACAATAGCTATAAAGACTTGAATTCAATTGTTAGAGATAAAACAATTTGTTTGTTATAATCAAAACACGAGATCAACGATGTGTCAACAATTTCTCCGTTTTTTATTATGACCAAAAGATGATTTGCAGAATAGGATTGAACAATTGATATCATATTGATAGAGGAATATACATTATAAATTTATCATGCAATTTTTATTCCCCATGTCTTTTACAAAATGATAACCATACATTCGTATTCTCCCTTTTTCATATACTCCAAGCATATTGTCAAATCAAATCAAATCATCCATAATCATCTCACTTTATTTTTCCCCTTTTGGCATAAGCAAAAAGCATAAGACAAAACATGAATCACAAAATAACCATAGCATTGAGCATAAAGACATAAATGATGTCCAAAACCCAACAAAATAGGCTAAATAAATTAAGAGTGTATATAAGTCATAGAAACATAAAGACATATCCAAAATAGTAACAAAATCGATTACTACGGCTCCAAAGGATGCGATGGAGGAAAATGTGCATAGAAGTGAGCGTAGAGGCATTTTGCTGAGCCTGCATTGCCGCCTGTTGAGCTTTAATAGCATCTTATTGAGCTTGTATGGCGCCCTGTTGAACTTGCAACTCACGAAGCATGCCACCAAGGCCATCAACTGATGATCTAAGAGAATCGATGCGACCATTGAGAAGATTGTAGTGATCCTTGGTAAATGTAAAGCTACCCATCGAAGAACAAGGAGCACTGGAGGCAGGAACATCATGATGAGGGTGTTGTGGTATGTCATCAGCATCGTCATCCTCATCTCATTCAAATGGTAGAGTTGATGGACCCGAGGTAGGGTCGAACCCTTTTGTGTAGGCCACTCATTGACCATGTTCTTTTACTATTTTCATTCGTTTAAGGGTTTGGATGTTGATAGTGTCGGTAGGGCGAAGTTTAACAAAGGTTTCATCATGTAGTGGAATATCAAAGTGTTTAAAATTTTTTGTAAGAAGCATTCTGTAAGGTAAAGCTTTAAGATGACGCGTGGAATACACAAGTTTCATGTGACCTAATGCAATAGTTGAAAAATCTAGTTTTCGCCTAAAAAGAAAGGAATCGAGAATAAAGAGATAAAAAAATTTCACTTCATCTCGACCCTTTCGAGGAAGAATAACATGTACAATGATGTTTTGTAAAACTTTACATAGAAGTGTTAACTGATTTGTACTAAGTTTTGTGATATTTTTGAAATTTTTCCCGATTACCCGACGACATGCCTCAGATGGGTCATATCTTTCTAAAGTGGGATGAGTTTTGTGAAGAAAAAAATGAGTCTCACACGGTCCAAGCTCAAGAATATCACGAATAATAGCTTTGTTGATGGTGATATGAACATTTTTAAGTAGACATGAAATCTCATTCGAGCGAGGAGTAATAACCATGTTTTTATAAAATTCTTTCATATGGTAAGGATATGCATGTTCTTCTAGAGTAGCAATAGATACCCACCCCATGTTTTCAAAAAAACTCTTCTATATGAAATGCATGTGCTTCAATTGTAAAATAGGCAAAATCAACATTTTTACCTATTAAAATCGGAAATTTTTCAAATGGGTTGGCTGGCCATGTTGAACTCTTCATCGGATGAGTGTGGTGGAGACCGTCTCATGGTGCTCTTGAGTCTTTTGCTTGCTCTTTTGGATCCAGAAATTGTAGAAAAGTAATGAGGTAGAGAAGAATTGAGGAGGAAGAAGAAGAATGAACCAAAGTCTAGGGTTTTGAAATTTTTGGGAAAATTTGGAATGAAGTGGATAAAAGTTTGAATTTTGAAAGAATTTGAAGTGTATAGGTAATGAGTTTTTAATTTTGAGGAGTAATTGATGATTTGAGTGGGAAGAGTGAAGAAAAGTGATGAGATTTAGGAAGAAAATTGAGAGAAAAATGGAGAAGAAGTAGGAAGAATGGGTCTGGTTTCGCGAAAAGAAGAGTTTTATCTACGATGTACCGGACGTCCGGTTGACAGAGCTAAAATTCTCTGTCAAACCGAATGGGGTTACCAGACGTTTGATTCACTTGTCCGGTCCTCTCCTTTTTCCTTTTTTTTTGTTTTATATATAATACCACATATAGAAAAAAACTTAGTTGAGTACTTCTTATTCATCAATGATACCTAAGCCTCGTCGAATATGCGAGAATCGATCAAGCGCAAGAGGTTTAGCGAAGATATCGGTCAATTGATTCTCCGTGTTCAAATTCTAACACGATATCTTTCTTTTGTATGTGATCTCTTAGGAAGTGATGTCTAATTTCAATGTGTTTCGTTCTAGAATGCAAAATGGGTGTTTAGACAAATTTATGGCATTAGTGTTATCAAGCGTTGATCAAAAGATAGGTGATAATCAATAAGAGTTTGCTTCATCCGTAACACATGGGCACAACAACTCGCGGTCGAGATGTATTCGGCTTCGGCGATTGATAATGCGACGAAATTTTGTTTCTTGCTAGACCACGACACAAGTACAAAGCCTAGAAAATGACAGTTCCGCTAGTGCTTTTGCGATCGATTATGCAACCGCCCCAAGCAGCATCTGAATAACTAAGAAGATCAATATGCTTGCCTTTTGGATACCAAAGCCCTAGGGTTCTAATGGCACCAAGATATCTAAAAATTCATTTTACGGCACTAAGATGATATTCTTTAAGACTTGATTGAAATCTAGCACATAAACACACACTAAACATGATATCAAGTCTACTAGCAGGATCATACATCGATATTTTGTGACATCTACGCAAGTATCATCCTTATCTAGTCTTATGGATGTACTTATGGAGTGTTCATAGGCTTCAAGTTATTCATTTCAAACCTCTTGAGCATGTCCAAAATATAACTTTTTTTATTGATGAATATATCATCTCTAGTTTGCTTAATTTGGAGACCAAGGAAGAATTGAAGTTCTTCCATCATACTCATTTCAAATTTCATACTCATGCATTTTGAGAATTCTTCACAAAGATGGATATTAGTAGCACCAAATATAATGTCATCAACATAGATTTGAACAATAATGTTATCATTCTTTTGAGTTTTGACAAATAGGGTAGTATCCGCTTTTCCTATTGAAAAACCATTTGAAAGTAGAAATTTGCTCAATCTTTCATTACAAGCCATTGGAGCTTGTTTTAAACCATAAAGAGCTTTTCTAAATTTGAAAACATAGTTCGGATACTTGTGATCTTTAAAGTCAGGCGGTTGCTCGACAAAAACTTTTTCTTGAATGAAACCATTAAGAAATGCACTTTTGACATCCATTTGATAAAGAGTAAATCATTTATAACTAGCAAATGCAAGAAACATGCGAATGGATTCTAGTCTAGCAATCAGTGCAAATGCTTTCTCAAAATAAATACATTCTTCTTAATTGTAACATTGGGCCACTAATCTAGTCTTGTTACGCACAATAATTCCATTTTTGTCTCTTTTATTTCTAAAAACTCATTTTGTATCGATGACGGTTGGATTATGTGGTCTAGCAACTAAATCCCAAACATGATTTCTTTCAAATTGGTTTAGTTCTTCTTACATGGCTAGAATCCAAAGCTCATCAAATTATGCTTCCTTAAAATTTTTTGGTTCAATTTGTGAGATGAAAGCACAACTATTTAGGTGATTTCTAGTAGAAACTCTAGTAGTAATATCTTTAGATGTATCACCAATAATAAGTTCTTTTGGGTGAGGGGGAACAAATCTCCATTCTTTTGGTAGAGTGGGATCATTTGACGCTTCGGTTCTACTTCACTTGGTTGAACGTTCGCTTCTCCCATGTGTTTTTCTTTTGGATCATCCTTGCTTTGGTCTTGAATGTTCATTTGTTCGAAGGGAGTCTCCAATCCTACATCAATAGTAATACCTTTCTCACGATCAAGAGAATTAGTTTTATAAAAAATAACATGCATAGATTCTTAACGATTAGAGTTCTTTTGTTAAAGACTCTATAAGCTTTGTTAGTTGATGAGTAACCTAGAAACATCCCGACATCGGATTTTGAATCATTTTTCCAAATTTTTTTTGTGTTTAAAATAAAGCATTTGCGTCCAAAAACTTTAAAATAGCTGATGTTTGGAATCCTATTTTTCCAAAGCTCATATGGGGTTTTAGTTTCCTTTCGACTAACTAAAACTCTATTTACAAAATAGCAAGCGTTGTTGATGGCTTCGGCCCATCTTTTATGGTCTTAGCTATTTCTTGCAATGTGCAATTTTTACTTTCTACTACACCATTTTGTTGGGGAGCTCTAGGAGCCGAAAAGTTTGTTCATATCCATTTTCATTGCAAAATTCGTCAAAAGCAAGATTATCAAATTCTCCACCATGATCACTTCTAATAGTTGTAATAAAGTATCATTTTTCATTTTGAACCTTTTTGCAAAAATGTTTGAATGAATTCAAGGCTTCATCTTTGAGGTTTAAGAAAAGAACTCAAGTGAATCTAGAGAATTCATCGACAATGACGAAGGCATAATGTTTTCTATCCAAACTAGTGGTTCTTGAAGGTCCAAAAATATCTATATGGAGTAGTGGAAGGGGTTTTGTGGTCGAAGAATATAGTTTAGGTTTGAAGGAGCTTTTTACTTGTTTACCAAATTAACAAGCATCACAAATTTTATCTTTACCAAGTATCCTCATTAAAACTTGATAATTATTTTTCATCATTTTCAAATTCGATATTTATAATATAAACATCCTTGCTATGGCTCCCTATAAACATTACCTCTTTTGACGTAGCATCCTTAATAAGGCATTTAGAAGAATCAAATTTAATATGATAGCATTTATCACATAATTGACTAATGCTAAGCAAATTATGTTTGAGGTTATCAACTAATAATACGTTTTCAATAGAAGGAGAAGAATGATTACCAATGTTTCTAATTCCAATAATTTTTCCCTTTGCATTATCTCCGAATGTGACATGACCTCCATCCTTTACTTTGAAGTTTAATAGTAACGTTCTATCCCTGGTCATGTGTTTTGAGTATATGCTATCCAAGAACCATTTGCTCTTCATTTTCTTTGATTCCTACAAAAATAATTCAATTTTTTATCTTTTGTACACATACAAGTTAGGGTCCTTGGTAGTTAGTTTTAGTGGATTCCCGAATCCACTTATTTTTTCTTTCAAAGTGTAGCCACTTTTTGGTTAGACAATTACATGCAACATGTCCATCTTTATTGCAAAAACTACATGTGGTTTTTGAAGTAGTGTTTGAAGTTTTGACAAATAGATTTTTGAAAGATTTTTGTTTTAAAGATGGTTTATATCAAATTCCTCCTTTATCAAAAACACACTAAAGTTTTCTTACCTTAAGTGAATTTATAACTAATTTTAGTTAAGTCTTCAACTTTTTCTTTCAATGAAGAATTTTCTTTAATCAATAAGTTATGATCAACATTTTCCTTTTGGCTTTCTAAAATGTCTTCATTTCTTCTTTCAACAAATAGTGCTTCTTTTTAAGAATAGAGTGATTTAGAGCAAAATTTTCAAATTCCTCAAGAATTTCATCATAAGAAATAGATAAATCATCATATGAACATTTTTCAATAGAGTTTACATCATCTTCAATTGCCATGAAGCACATGTTCGCCATTTTTTCTTGAGTATCACGATCATCATCGTCGCTTTCATCACATGTTGCTTGAAGTGCTTTTTTTCTTGATATTTCTCTTTTTATTTGGGCACTCGGTTCTTTTATGATCGGGTTTGTCACAATCATTGCAAATGATTTTCTTGCACTTTTCTTCACCCTTTTCATCTTTCTTTTGGAATCTTCGATTGTCTCGAAATCCTCTCCATTTTTTTGACAAGAAGGACTAGTCATCGAGCTCTTCATCACTCATATTTTCACTTGTACTTCCTTCCTCGATTGTCGATTTGCGAGCGATTTGGCGCTTGAGAGGCTCTTTTGGTTCCTCTTTGCTTTTTCTCGTTTTCTCCATAGTTTCGGCGTTGTTGAGCTCATATGTCATCAATGAACCATAAAGTTCTTCCAAAGGATATGAGTTAATATCTTTGGTATTTTTTTATTAACATCCTTAATGGGCTCCATTCTTCCGATAGTGATCTGAGCATTTTACTTACAAGTTCACTGTTAGTAAATTTTCGATCAAACCCTTTGAGACAATTTACAATATTGGTGAAATGAGTAATCATGTCAACAATAGGTTCATCTTGTTTCATGAAGAAGTTTTCAAATTCTTTAACCAAGAGATTAATTTTAGTTTTCTTCACTTTACTAGTACCAGCATGAGTAACTTTCAATGCATGCCAAATGTCATATGCGGAATCACACGTCCTAATACGATTAAACTCATTTTTATCTAAAGCACAATAAAGTATATTTTTGGCTTTAGCATTCAAGGACAATTTTCTTTTATCATTTTCATCATATTCCTCTCTAGATTTTGGAATGGTTTCATCGGGTTGGCCATCAATTTTGATAGTCTTGGAAGGCACATTGGGACCATATTCAACAACTTCCAAATATTATAATCTATTGATTGAATGTATATTATCATCCTAACTTTCCAATAATTATAATGCGTGCAATCAAAGAAGGATGGCGATTAGTAGAATGCCCCTCAAGATTTTGAAGATTGTAGTTATCCATTGCTCAAGATTGTAGAATCTTAATTTTTAAATAAGAAACTCGCTCTAGTAGTAAGTACAATAAGTAAGAGAGAGAGAGATGGAGATGATGCAAACGATATAATTATGGAGGTTCGATTTAAAGCAATGATCTACGTCATCCGTTATCGAGCTCTCCGGCACGTGCAAGACCTTTTCACTATATTGATTGACTTATGATGCAATCCAACCCTTTACTACGCTTTCGGTGACTTACAAACAAGGAGTACTGATCCTTATACAATGTTGAGCTTTACGGGACCTCAACACGACCCATAAATTTAATAGAAGAGTGATTTTACAATTGAAACTTCTCTCTTAATAAATGATATAATCAAATTAAGTACCAAGAGAGAAATAAGCTAACACTTTAATATATAGCAATGGATGAAGCTCAAGTGTTAGGTGAGAAAAACTTTGATGAGTATAATGATTTTCAAAAGTTAATTCAATCAAAAAAATTTCAAAATAAATGATCTGATAAAGATGAAACAATGTAGCTTTGCTTTAAGAATATCTCAAATAAATACTCTTAAAAGTGTTGTATTGAATGTAAAGTGAAGTGGTATTTATAGGAGTCAAAAAGCCAAAATTTCTGGCCAATCGGACAACCCTACCGGATGTCCGCCATTGAACCGGACAACTGACCTAGTCGTTGTGCATCAGAAATCAAAACGGTTAGAATTTTGACCGTTGCGCCACCGGACGTCCACCAGCTTTACCGGACGTCTGCAAAGACAGAAAAATTTCAAGATTTTTCTTTTCTAGATTATTTTAACATGTGTAGGCTTTTGAGGAACATATTCACTTAACTTCTCAGAAATGAGTCACTGATAAAAGATTTAAAAATCAAGTGAAGATTTTTGTTACATCAAATTTTTTTTTTATGCGAGCGTTTTTATGAAAAGTTTATCTCGTGCATAAAAAAAATTTACTTATGAGCTTTTAGTAATTCATTGCTAAGAATTAAAACATTTTACCTTTACATATGGATTCAAAGCATCTAAGTCTACTGTCTTCAAAGAATGCTTGATTCGTCTTGAATGCTTCGATTGATTTGACTTGATTGCTCGGCTTCCATCTCGTTTTTCATGATTATAAGTTGTGAGTTTTTTGGTAGCAATCATTTTGTCTTCAATTAATCAATTTTGCCACAATAGATATAAAGACTTGAATTCAATTGTTAGAGATAAAACAACTTGTTTGTTATAATCAAAACACGAGATCAACCATAGGTCAACATCTTGCATGGACCGTGTCGGGGTGGAAGGGCCAAATCCGATGGGCCATGGTTGGGGTTCATATCATTACGGAAAATGACTTCTCTTGACCCTACAAACCCTCTTCGCTCAGTCATTAGCTTGTACTATCTCTTGGATTCGCTTTCAATTCTTTTCATTTCGAAATGTTTTAGCCCCTTTACTCCATCCAAACAACAAACCTAAACTCACCCATCTATCGACTTTATGCTATCTAATTGAACAAACGGTTGAATTTTCCCATCAAGTTTACAAACTTGTGATTCCATTTAATGTCCCCTACCTACTGCACTAACTACTCTACATAAGTCCATTGGGTTTGCCAAAAAATTCTCTTTATCTCTTAGCCAATTCCTCTTTCAGGTACATACCGATCCCCAACTCTCATAACTTCATTATTCCCTTTTCCATCATTTCCAATTCATCCCTTGCACTCTGCTATGTCAGCACAACTTGATTGTACAGCTCCATTGACAGCGGATAAGATGATGACTTCTGAATTCCCAGTCTAACGAAGCACCATAACCCTCCACTCCCCCTCAAAGTTTGTTGGAATTTGGTTTAAAAGAGAAGAAAAATGGCCAAGTATGAAACCATAAAGTTTGAAAAGTGACTTTCGTGTCAACTTCGGCCAAATATTTATACTTGATCTGTTAGTCAATTTATGGATATAAACCATGTTCTAAAATGCGCCGCCTAGGGTCGCGCGTGGAGAAAACGTGTCGAATTCGGGTATGCGCGGAAAAATGCGTTTTTGTTCTAAAATGCGCCGCCTAGGCGCGCCTAATTCCACCTATGCCGCTTAATTTTTTTTTCTATTTTTTTATATAAAAATATATTTAATGCCTTAAAAATACGAAAAGCATTATGACGCTTATTCTTCGCATTGACACGCCTAAACTTGTGATTCTTGATTCTCGACCTCGACGCATCGCAAGGCATTACGCATTTTAGAACATTGGATATAAATAGACTAACTTGTTCTACTCGTCGAGTAGATCGTCGTGATATATTTGAAATTTCAAAATCAATTTTCGATGAATGAGAAATTGTGGTCCGAAATTCGAGGAAAAATTGATTTTTCTGCACCTGAGTCTGCCGCTCGAGCGACAACCTAGCACCGGCGAGTGATACTATCTGCTTTTAGCGCTCGAGCAACGCAAGGTGAGTGACATAAAGGCTGCGATCCTTGGTAAAGGTTGCTGAGTTTTTGGGCGCGTCTCTTTACTCACAACCTCTTATCCATTATAAATAAGACTCTTTGGACGTCCTTTAACCCATCCAAATCATATGAAATCATAGCATAACATAAAAAAATATTTTCTTAGTCAAAATTTTGCATAAAAATCCGATTTCATTTTGTTCGAAAAGAGTACAAATGCCATCTTTTTGGTTAATTGTTATTGTGTTTTGGAGTGCTACAAATATAAGAAGGTAATCGTATCTTAGGAGTTGATTGCCATCATTCATAGGCACCGTTACAAGGCAAAATCGATTTAAGTACAAAGAGTTCAACTCTTGCCTCGATTTTGAATCCATTTTTCTTGGTGTTACTTTGTCTATTTTCGTTGGCATTTTAACTTTCTTTTCTTTGGTGTCTATTTCTCAATTTCTTGCCGTTATTCTGTCCAAATTTTGGTAAAGTTGGAAAGTTTAATTTATTAAAGTAATCTATCAAATACATTTTACAAACAACAAAACCTATGGAGATAAACATTGATTTTTTGCCAATAAGAGAGGCGCGGATGCCTTAAGCTAATTGCCATAACGAATGATACCATAGAAAACCAAAAATTGGGAAACAACTTCTATGGAACATTCACACATTTTAATGCCACACACTAAATAGCAATCATATTGGAAAATCAAATTAATTTCAGATTGTGTGTCATCAAAGATCACCCTAATACGTCTTTTTAATGGCTTTTCACATCAGCTCGAACACTAACTCGTATACATGTGCCCTTAAAATCAACTTCTTTAACCACACGGACCTCCACCCCTTCCACTTTCTTGCATACTCCTCGCTTTTGAACACCAAGGCATATTATGGATTTGAATCAAACAAAGATAATTCGTAGTGATTGAGGTGGAAAATATGTTGCACCATTTGAAAAATTTTGTTCATAACTCACCCCAATCTAACGGTATTGCTGAATGAAAAACCAAATACTTAAAGAAATGATGAATACAATGATGATAAGTTCGAGCTTACCTCAAAACTTGTGGGGAAAAACTATACTTTCTGCAAATCATATCCTTAATAAAATACCACACAAGAGTAAGGTTGAAACAACTTATGAGTTATGGAAATGTCAAAAACCTTTCTACAAATATCTTAAAGTGTGGGGGTGTTTATTAAATGTACAAATAACTAAACCTAAACGAGTAAAAATTGGACCCAAGACAATAGATTATGTATTTATCAGATAAGCAAACAATAGTAGTGCATTTCGATTTCTGGTCCATAAATCAAAAATACTTTATGTACATATAGGTAGTATCAATGAATCAAGGAATGCTACTTTCTTTGAAGATATAATTCCTTGTAAAGAGAAAAAAGTAAGCTCATATATTCGAACTTACGATATGCAAATGGAAACAATCAAGAAGATGGTAATTATCAAGGAGATGATGAACCAACGTGCAATAAAAGGCAAATGACTCAGAAGACCTTTAGTCCAGATTTTCTAATGTACTTATTAGAAAATGATCTAAGGTACTTATTAGAAAATGATCTAAGGACATTTAACAAAGCAATGTCCTCTCGCGAAACTCCTTTTTTGGAAAAAAAAAAAAAAAGTCGTTAATAATGAAATTGAATCCATGATACATAACATACTTTGGAATTGGTTGAACTCTCTCCCGGAAACAAAGCTTTAGATTGCAAATGGATCTCCAAAAAGAAATAGAACTCGGATGGACTTTACTGATTTTTGAGTAAATATAGGATTTAAACTGTATAAGAAGGGTTATATTTATTAAACATGAGTGATGTGCATCCTAATCAAATCCCATCGCCAATGCATAGCTCTAAACAATCCTCCCATGTGAAGAAAAGAAATCATGCGATGGACTCTCCAGGTGATACGTCTGGGCACCATGCAGATCTCCTTATGCTTCGCGTCATTCCTCTCAGTCCATGTGAACTAGAATATTAGTAAAGGAATGACGATGCGAATATGTCCACCAAGTACATACTGTCTTGAATAACGCCATCCCTGATGTGTCCAGCAGAAGAATGAAAATGGAGCTCTATAATAATCAAAATGAGTCATGAGGCTGTCTATCCTACCAGACTAGCTGCCATGCTAACTTGGTAGCAAAGCTACCATCTGATGTGTCCCTCTACATATAAAGGAATAGCCCTTATATGCTCCGCCATATGAAGTGGAATAGCCTATAATAATCGTCCAAAATCCTACCCATTGCCATAAAAAAAGTCATACACCATCGCAGAAGAGTGTTGCCTATGTGAAAATAAGGACGCCAAAGTAGTATCTCCGATCCAACAATCACGCCGACGAATGTCTAGTCGGCTCCAAGATGCCAAGCAATGTGTGGCTCTGCTCGTGGCCCAACTAACTTCAGCCTCTTCTAGGCAGTAGAGCTGAATAGAGAACTACTGCAAGTGATGGATATGTCCCCAAACAATATTTGCCTAGTAAGAATTGAGCCTAAAGAGATTTCTGAGACCAAAACAACCACCAAAGCTTTATGGAGAAAGTGTCCACCATGTCCTCGAATCTCTTGAATCCTAGTCCATCCTCATCAGTTGGAAGGCAAATCTCTTTTCATCTCCTCCAACGTAAACGACGTGCTTGATCCTTAGAATCCCATAGAAACTGTGCAAAAATGCTCTCCAATTTCTTCAGTACAGGCTTGGGAGGCTGCATAATCTGAAGAAGATAAAATGGTATAGAGGATAGTACAGACCTCAACAAAATAATCCATCCTTCAAAGGAAAGTAGTCGTTAAGCCTATCCTGAAATCTTGTCCATAACCTTCTAAATGAACTCATCATAGAGAAAACTCATCTTGGTCCCCTTAAATAAGGAACCCCAAATAAGTAAATGGCTGTTGTTGATGCTTAAACTCAGTCTCTTGATTTGAATGTATGATGCTCGTCTAGCTAGTATATGACGACTCCTATCTCTAATCACCAACTGGCCAGAAACCCCCTCGCAATGTTCCAAACAGTCGAAAACCCTCCTGATAGACTGCTTCTGACCATTGGCGAATATGATCATATCGTCAGCAAATGAAATGTGTGAGATAAGAGTACTACCACTATGTCGATAATGCATGATAAGTGTATTTTATACAGTTATTCGGCTCTAAAATATTGACATTTCATAATTCTTTTAATTGAATTGTAGTCTAATTTATTATAGTGTGTTATTAGGTGAAACTCGATGAATAAAAGTGGAATTGAAAGAAAAAAGCGGAAAATGGGCAAGATCCAAAAATTGGGGACTAAAGTATAAATACTCAAAACTTGTGTGCCGAAACTCACGATGAAGATTCGAGAATGCTATGGGTCAATTGGATGCAATTAGAAGTCAAAAGGAGTGAAATATGACCGAAATATTTTCACAAATCAATTTTCAACCACACAAGGATGTTCCAGATTTTCAGTCGGAGATTGAGACCTATTTTTGGCCTAGTAAACATTCGAATTGGAAAATAGCTATTTCTGGTAAAGTTGTAGCCCTTTTAGTTATCTTTAGAACTCAATTTGAATTGCCTAAATCGGATATCGAGAGAGAAGGTGTGATAAAAATACTAAAGGAAGTGCAGTGCTGAAATTTTCCCGAAAGCCACCATAGCGCCGCGACACCACTCCCACAGCACTGAGGCACCACTTGGGTGTATCTAGGGCTCGTTTTTGACCCGTTTTGAAGCCAATAAAACCCTACATTCGACAAAAATGTGGGGGGAGTATAAATACAAGTTTTTGGACACTTTTGAAGGAGTTCCACACAATTTGGGGGAAAGAAAAACACATAATCATCAAGATAAAAGAGTAAAAACTAGGGTTTGAAGACTTTTGAGGTTGAAGAAGATTTTTGGCACAAGATCAAATTCTTTCCATGATCAAGAATTCAAAAGCTAGTTATGAACTCTATACTTTTTATGTTTCTTTTATTATTATGAGTACCTAAATTCATAGATAGAGCGAACAATGTAATCTATGTGTGATCATTTATCTCTTTTATTCAAGATTCTAATTCTTTAAATACATATATGTTGATTTTATTCATGAATTTAATGCTTTGAATTCTTAGGCCAATTATTTAATGATTTTGTAAATCTATTACGAAT
>CAIGRT010229231.1:0-10096 GCA_903798405.1 Fraxinus platypoda
GTACAAGTGTCATTCACACTAAACCATAATTTACTTTCCTTTTACAACAATATGAAATTTGTTTGGAAAAAAGAAGCATCAATATAGTCGAGGTAAAATTAGCTAGTAATACCTTATTTGGCCATGAGTTAGGACCCAAATTCACACAAAGTAACCCCATCACAAAACATAGGGAAACTTACAGCAATAATCCTCAACCTGTTGATCAAACCCGTCCTCGTTCTTTTCTTTTTAGGCGGCGTATAGGTTTAGGTGCGCAGTTATACATTGTTAGCGACAAATTTGGCGAAGCAACGCAAATTTCAGGATGAAGATGAGGCGTTCCTATTTTAAACGGGAAACTGAAATATTAAGGAAATCTGCAATTTGGGCTGAAGTTATTATTACAAGTAACCATTTGAGTTAAATAAGGATAGAAAGAACTTGAATTATACACTTGCCTTTATTAATTTATTTCTTTTTCAATTGTATGCCACTAGGCTATTTAAGGTGTGGAATTTATCAATAAAGCATAAAAAAATATTTCCATCTCTACTTTGTGTTGATTTAAGGAGGCCCAAGGTACCTCGAATGAGGAGGATAGGATCCCTCGAAGAATCCTAGATAGTTCTTATTATTTTCAGGATTGGAAAGTTGTGAAAGACCGATCTCGGGCCTTTTCGTGTAAACAAATACGTAACTAGATAAGCGACTCAATAGCTTGGTAGGCATGTCCGACCACCGACTTGATAGATTGGAGAATGAGATTGGCTCGCTAAATGCGGGACAACAATCTCTGTAACAAGAAATAAGGACCGTGCAGGAGCTGTCGATGAAGCATACTGAGGATATGATCATGGTCTTATCCAACCAAATTCAAGAAAAATCTTCCCTGAATTCTGGTGATGGACATGATGATTCTTCTTCCTATAATCGAAATAAAGAGTATGGAACCGCCGAAAGCTTTAATACCGAAGCTAACAAAGCTAGATTTCCCACGGTATAATGTTGTGTTTTAAGATATTGCTATGATAATGATTTAACCACGCAATAATTACCGATTGAATGGTGCAATGTTGTGTTTGGCATACAATGGTTGAAACAACTGGGTCCTATTATTTGGGAATTCAATAAGATTTGGATGAGATTTTTTTTGGAAGGATAAATCTACCAAGTTGTGTGGCACAAGTAATCGGTTGGCAAAATTTTAATTTTTAAGGGAGATATGCGAAAAGGAAGAAGAGCTTATCTATTGCAATTAGGAGTGGAGCAAATTGAGGAGGGTTCAACCGAACCGGATCTTTAGCTATTACTTGGCCAATATGAAGGGATCTTTAAGGAACCAAGCAACTTGCCACCAAAGAGAAAACAAGATCACATCATTATCCTGAAGGAGGGAACTGGCCCAATCAACGTGAAGCCATGAGACCATATTCTTGCAAGTGGAGTCATGAGGCCAAGTGCAAGGCCATATTCTTTTATGAATCAGGTATTATCTTTGCCAAAATAAAAAATTAGGTGCTAAGTTACAAAATTGCAAAAATCAGGTTTTTATTAATTAATTAAATATTTAATTGTGATATAATATAATTAACCCCACCCCACCCCATCCCACCTCCACCACCCCTACCCCTATTGCTCCAGCGACCGTTCTGGTGGCCACTCTACTCCGACGACTATTCCGGCAAGCACTCTGAAATTACGGGATTTTTTTTCTTTCTGGGGTTTGTGCTTCATATAGTAATAATTTTTTTTTTTTATTTTTTTTTTATATGCCGGGATATTATGATTTAATAAAGTTGGAATAAGAGCTGTAATTCTTCTGAAGTTGAGGAAAAAAAACAAGAATGAATAATCTGGCAAGAAAATCCTTTTCAAATTAAACATGGCATTTTTTCAGCTGCAAAGAAAGAGTGATGTAAGCAAATTTAAGGTTATTGGTTTTGATGGATAATTAGTTGAAGCGTGATTCGTGCAGACAGAGCAGACAGTTGCCATTAAGAAATTCGACTTGGGAAGCAGAAGGAAGGGGTTAATTTCACTGCATTAAGAGAAATTAAATTGCTCAAAGAGCTTAAGGATCCAAATATAATTGAGTTGATTGATGCATTCCCTCACAAGGGAAACTTGCACCTTGTGTTTGAGTTCATGGAGACAGATCTAGAAGCAGTTATACGTGATAGGAATATCGTGCTCTCACCAGCTGACATAAAGTCCTACCTTCAGATGACGCTAAAAGGACTTGCATTTTGCCATAAGAAATGGGTTTTGCATCGGTACATTTATTTAAAGGCATTTCTTATCAAGTTTCTAACTTGCTTGGATTTTTGTTGAGTATTTTTGACTTGTGAACAGGGATATGAAACCCAACAACTTGTTGATTGGAGCAGATGGACAGCTTAAACTTGCTGATTTTGGTTTAGCTCGTATATTTGGGAGCCCAGGTCGAAGGTTCACTTCACTCACCAGGTATGCTGGTTATGCTGTCTCGTGTTCTCCTAATTATGATGGATGGATGCAGTTCAGCGCATCCTTAAAAGAAATCCTGTCTTATCAAGTTTACTCGGCTCCAAGCTAGTATTATTTTGCTCTGTCCCATAACTAAGCTTCCTATTAGACAGCGTAGAGTCATTGTTGATTAGCATGTTGATAAAAATGAACTGATGACCTTGAGTTAATTACAATTTCTTTTAAATGATTATTTTAATTGCCTCTTTAAGTGATGAAGTCAGTGATGCTACTTGCACGTACTAAGTAAACTGGTGATCAATATATGCAGCCAATTTTGTTGGGTATTTGGATTTGAATCAAGGTAATTTTGTTGGGCATTCGTGCAATGCTTTTTTTGGTCTGTGATTGACATATTATCACATCTCTTGGAGATTGAAGTTATAAATTTTAAATCTCTTTATTTGTGGAATTCAGTAATTTCCTGCAGGTGGTTTGTATGTGTGACTCATGGTTCTGTGGAAGTTCTGTCACCAATATAAATGTATTTGTATGTGTGCAACTCCAAAAGGAACACTCCATCTTCTTTAGGAAAGAAAAAATTCATAGTCTCCTCTGCATTGTGCCTTTCTATGAGAATTATGAATTGTTGTAGAACTATGATGCTTTTTGACAACTTATTGCTAATTGGTTCTTTCTGATATGATGTTGATTCTCTAAAACATTGCTAAGAGTGTTCTTATGCAATAACTCTAATCTGTCTGCATCTCTTTCTTCATTTAATTTTTTATTGCACAACTTAATTATAGTTGTCGGTTCATTATTTAGGTCTTTGCTAGGTGGTATAGAGCGCCTGAGCTGTTGTTTGGTGCCAAGCAGTATGGCCCAGGAGTAGATCTTTGGGCAGCAGCTTGTATATTTGCTGAGCTACTTCTACGGAGACCTTTTCTGCAGGTGAATTTCCTTTTTCATGTTTATAAATGCTCCTTTTTTTTTTTTTTTAATTACTTTGAAATAGTTGCTGCTGTTTGTGTTTATGCATTTCTTGATACGATGGTTTAATCATTTGCTTCAATTAGTTCCAAGATGGCTGCTGTAAAATCTGTGATTATAAGACCATCTCCAATGGTCTATACCAAATTTGATGTAGACCATTGGAAATGGTTTTACACTGAATTTTATATCAAATTTTATCTTGAATTATTTTATACCAAATTTTATTCTAGAAATTATATTATTAATAAAATCATTAAATTAGAAATTATATTTAATGAACTTTATATTGTATTTATTAATAAATTGAAAAACATTAAACATATTAAATAATTATTACTTATTAATTGATTATAATTTAAAAATAAATATTAAATAAAAATAATCATCATATTAAGCAATGGCATGCCAAATCCTCGTGCATATGAAGTTTGAAGCTCAAATTAGTAATGTGGGCTCATCTGTTGCTGGCAACTACAATTGCATTGGCATGAGTAGGTTAGTCCGAATGGTGAAGTAGCCATAGTCCATAACGTTAAAGCGTGTTGATTTTTCTGGTCATGTGAAATTACCATTTCAAGACTTTTGAATCTGTTACATGTTTCTTAGTTTTTGTTAAACTCTTTAGGGAAATAGTGATATCGATCAATTGGGAAAGATCTTTGCGGCTTTTGGGACCCCAAAGCCATCTCAGTGGCCAGATTTGATCTACCTTCCTGATTATGTGGAATACCAATATGTTCCTGGTCAATCAGTACGTACATTATTTCCCATGGCAAGTGATGATGCTTTGGACCTCTTAACAAAGATGTTCATGTACGATCCAAAAGCTAGAATTTCAGCACAACAGGCGTTAGAGCACCGGTATGTTTGATTTGGCATTGATGACGATTACTTTACAATGGAGGGATTTTAACCTTTGCTTTCTCTTTAGGTACTTCTCTTCTGTACCCCCACCTACAGAACCTGCTTCGCTACCTAGACCTCCACCAAAAAAGGAGTCAGCTAGTTTTAAGGTTTCGGATTTTAATTCACAGGGTGGTCCAACTGTATTGTCTCCTCCAAGAAAGTCAAGGAGAGTGATGCCACAACGCGAGGGATTTGAAGTGAATCCTCACCAGCTCGACAAGATTGATGAACGTGGTAATGAGAATAGACAGGCAGCTGGAGAGAGGAGTGAACATCTGCCAATGTCACTGGATTTCTCAGTTTTTGGGATGAAGCCACCTACTAGACCAACAATTAACAGGTAAACACTATCTTATTGACATGTGCGCTTGATGACAATTGAATGACCATGAAAGTCAAGATCTTGATTTTGAGTTATGTGCCCCAAGTTCTTTGTGGTGATTAGTGGCTCTTAGTTTGACTGTGGAAGAGACGCGCAGCTCTTCTCCTATGCTGATAATATTGATAAATATAGTTTGCAATTGAATTATTTGGATTTTGGTGTACTTTTTCATTAGGCTCTGGTTTGGAAACTAATATTGTTGAGACTTTTAAAACTGTCCGCCCACCTGTGTAGTCAGCTTAGGAGAATACCTGAAGACTCATCTGTATGATGATGCTTCTGGCCAGATATTGAAACAAAGAAATCAATATCTTCTCGATTGAGGTGAATCTAATTCTAATGTGTATGGTTTTACACGTTTATGACGCACCACTTGACTATAATTCTTGGATTCAAAGAGAGATTGTTTAATTTTTTCAAAATCCACGCTTTTCAAAATCCTATGGTCCCCTTTTTTCTCTCTTGGCATAGAAAGCCAAGAAGTTTAAGAGTAGCCGATTAATGAAAATCAGATTTGAAGTACTTTCATTTCTAGGTAAATGTCACAAGGTTCAATGCTTAAAGAACTGGATCCAAAATTTGAAGCTTCAAATACATGTCCTTGTTGCACAATCTCATCTCTCTTTCTTTTCTTTCTTCTTCTTCTTTTAGTTCCTTCTATTCTTCCAGTTTGGCCAGTACAAGTTTCACCATATCCTGCAGCTCCTATCCTTGTTATTCCGTACTTGAGGTTTCTGCGAAAATCTTACATAAACCTAATACTTTCAATGGGAAGTAGGAAGTATGTATTGGAACACTTGAAGATTATTGAAAATGTCACATCCAGTTCTGGTTAACGTAACAAAATGTGGTCTCAATAAAATGAATATTTTCAACAGCTTAGGGTCAATTGTTATGGGAGAAAAGATTATATTGCTCTTTGCTTTTTGTGAGGATAATGTACTGGTATATATGTGAGGTACTTCGAATCTTGAACGTGACAAGGCTAATCGAATAGTTGGACAGAGAGCCTATTCTTCTTCACTTAAACAACCTATTTGCTCTTCGAGCACCTGGTGCTCTCACTTCCTCTTTCTTCTCGGAGAATTTTCCGCTCCTTCTATCAAAGAGGAGCAAGGGCTAACCGGGTACTCCTTCCTTGCCGCTACTCCTTTACTTAAGAAGAGACACGAGCGTAGGGAAAGGGAAGAAGTCGGTACTTTTCCTGTAAACGACTCAAAGCTTTGAAAGCCTGAATGGAGGCTGAACTATGATCCTAAATTGTCTAGTATGTGGTCTTTTTGGTTATATATGTTGAGTGTAGGCTTTTGAGAGGAATTGCTTTAGTGATAGATAAATATGGTGATATAAGTCTCTAATTGTTTTTTATTTTTTATATGTGGTGGGGTGCCTGTGAACGGATGACTTTTGCAGGAGAAGGCTTAGGGCCAGATTGTTTTGTAGGAAATACTGTTAACTTAAATGATATTATTTATACCCTCGGAGATCATATGCATAAATATAATTTATTGTCATTTGATTTTCTTAATATCCTGAACCCTTTTCCTCTACTGCAGTGCTGATAGGTCACATCTGAAGAGGAAATTAGATCTTGAATTTCTGCAACCTGAAGAAGAATAACTTGTACACAAGCATACCGAGGGCTTTCAATTCTTGTGCAAGGATAGATACTTTGGCATAAGAGGTTTGTTACGGCAATCTCAATTTCAGAAGTTCATTCTTATTAAATACAGTTTGTGATCATTTTTTTTTCATCGATAAAATTCTTTTACTTATATTGATTTATTTACCAGGGAAATACCTTGGCGAGACTCTAGACTGAAGTAATTAGCGCACAGAATTTTGTTAACCTAAAGAATACAGCCCCTTTAACTGGTCATGTGTACAATAAACCACTGGAGTAAATAGTTATGTTTGATGATTGATTTGTGTCTGGAATATTGATTTTCGAACCAGTTCTTCATGCTTGTATTTGAATCGGGAGAGAAATTCGAAACTATTTGCGGCAACATTGATTGGTATTGTATTAATTTAAGCTCGGGGAATTTTGTTTGTTTGGTCCATACTTTTCAGTTAATTGTAACTAGATATTGATTAGTTCATCATGTTTTCTTACATAGAGTGCCAGTTACCATGAAAAGGTGATCTGAAATTTGAAAATAAGTTGGGAATTCTGACCATAATATGTTATCACTTTGCTTTCTAGATATGAATGATTGATATATGTAAAAATTGGTTATATGTATTTGTTTTTCGAGCCGTAACAGTAATGGTAGAACTGTATTGAATTTTGACTGTCTTCTTCTTCAACAGTTGCAAAAGAGAGATGTGACAGCATTAAAAGTGACCTTATAATAATCATCATCATCTTTCATTTCCCTTTGCATACTCATTTTTCAAACCTGGTGATGAATTCCAACTGCTTCATGTTATTGTAGAGTTACTATTGCATTGTATAATCTAATCTTTTATATATTTGCTCCATGACAAATGAGAGATTTTGAGGTCTGGAAGGGAGAGCATCAACAGAGTAATACAATTAAGTATTTCAACTGATTATTTGTTACTGCTTTAAGGCGTGATAATATAGGTCGAGATGATAAGATTTGAGCTCTTTGAATTCAAAATAATAGCGTTTCCAAGCTGAGGCCATGTCACATCCCTTCGTTATATTCATCTATGGTCCATTAACGCCGCATTTTGGCATGATCTTAGGCTGTGGAGTGGAGGAATTCTTAACTTTTGGGGAATCAAATATATTTCTCGATTCAAGTGAATAAGGTCCCAAATAACTAGATAGATGCCATAAACATCTTCTCAAAACTAACTAATCTTAGACCTAGGTTCGAAACAAACTCGAGTTTAGAATTTCGATTTTCCCCGAAAAGTCCGGACCTTGCAAGATTGATATCAGCATANAAATCAATTATATTAGACAAAACCACTGACTTGTTAGGAAAATGTGGGTCAAGTTTGGCTTGCAATGAAAATGGAATCGAGTTAAAATGGACACGAATATTTACG
This sequence comes from Fraxinus platypoda, assembly GCA_903798405.1. NCBI lineage: Eukaryota > Viridiplantae > Streptophyta > Magnoliopsida > Lamiales > Oleaceae > Fraxinus > Fraxinus platypoda. The sequence continues at coordinate 7,736 of CAIGRT010229231.1, forward strand.
TGGTTCATCCAATTTAGGCTACATCCACGAGCAAATATAGGAGGATTTCACTATAGTAGGAGAATTACAATAACACTATCTAAATACAATGACATAACAACAATTAATCTCTCTTGTAATAGGAGAGACTAAGTAGAAGATACCCAAGAGAGAACAATAATTTTCTTCCATATTCAATTCTTCCAATTTAGACATTTAATACATGCAAGAAAATTGTTTGCCCCGGCTTTAGCAGACAACATGACTCATATATTTGTCCTCAAAGCCATGACTCGGCAATGATTATGCCCATTGCTATGCCCATTGCTAAAACGTGATAACAGTTTTGCGGTTATAAATGTGTCCCTTTTTTTTTGATAGGGTAAGTAAAATATTTCCAGTTAATTAACTGCGGGTTATAAATGTGTCCCAAACACAAACAAAGAGGATAGAAGGAAAACGAACAATGGAGTTTCTAACATTTTCTCTCATAGTATTATCTTTTCTAGTTTGGTATGTCCTAGGATCAAATCTATGGGGCAGAAGATCCGGCAAGTTACCACCAGGGCCTTACCCTTTCCCGATAATCGGTAACATTCTTCAACTCGGCAAAACCCCCCATCAATCACTAACCAAACTCTCCAGAACTTATGGTCCTCTTATGTATCTAAAGCTAGGGAGCAGAAATACGATTGTCGTCTCATCACCGGATATTGCCAAACAAGTTCTACAAAAACATGACCATATCTTTTCTTCTCGAACAATCCCAGCAGCTGCAGCAGCATATGACCATTCCAATAAGTCTGTGGGCTGGTTGCCTGTGTGTAGCCAGTGGCGATATCTTCGTAAAATTTGTAAAGAACAAATGTTTTCGTCATATAGACTTGATGCAAGCCATGGTATTCGCCAAGAAAAATTGCAGAAATTGCATGACTACGTGAATGATTGCTGCAGTAATGAGCAAGTAGTTGATATTGGTGATGCTGCGTTTATCACATCGCTTAATCTCATGTCAGCCACTCTTTTCTCGACTGATTTTGCTCAATTTAATTCCAAATCTTCCCAAGAAACAAAAGAACTTGTGCGGGGTTTGATGACAGTTGGAGCAGTTCCTAATCTTGCAGATTTCTTCCCTGTTCTGAAGTTCATCGACCCACAAGGCCTTCTGCGTGAAACCAAGAGTTACATTAGCAAAGTATTTGTAATATTTGATGATTTGATCAATCAACGGTTGAAGTCAAGAGGTGAATCACTGGATCATCCCGTGAAAAATGATTTACTAGAAGTGATCCTCAACCATAACCAGACAAACCAATCCGAATTAACCTTTGATGTTCTAAAGCATCTACTTCTGGTGAGTGAAATAAAATTATTCATATACTTCCATACTGTAAAGTGATCACTAATTTCTGGCGCGTACACTAGGATTTATTCGTTGCAGGGACAGACACTACTTCTAGCACGGTGGAATGGGCAATGACTGAATTACTACGGAATCCTGAGAAAATGTCGAAAGCTAAAACCGAGCTTTTGACTGTAGTTGGAGGAAACAAACAAGTCGAAGAATCGGACATCTCTAGGCTTCCATATTTGCAATCAGTGATCAAAGAAACCTTTAGGTATCATCCTCCTGCCCCATTTTTAGTACCTCACAAGGCAGAAGTTGATATAGAAATCAATGGCTATACAATCCCTAAAGACGCACAAATACTTGTTAATGTATGGGCAACCGGCAGAGATTCAAGCCTTTGGACGAATCCAGACTCATTTGAGCCTGAACGATTTTTAGACCGTGAAATAGACTTCAGAGGCCAAGATTTTGAGCTCATTCCCTTCGGTTCAGGGAGGAGGATATGTCCAGGATTGCCTTTGGCTTACAGAATGGTGCATCTCATGGTAGCAGCTTTGATTCACAACTTCGACTGGAAACTCGAAAAAGGAATGAAACCCGACATAAGTGAGAAGTTTGGGATTTCGATACAGAAGGCAGTGCCTCTCAAGGCTTTCCCAGTCAAACTGTGAAGCCTCAAATTCTGACTCACCGGGCACACACTATTCCTCGTTGTTTAGCAACAAACACTAGTATAATGTATTACATTTGCTAAATATTTTTAGTACTTTCAATATCGTAATATGAAATTTGGTTGGAAAAAAGAAGCATCAATATAGTCGAGGTAATACCTTATTTGGCCATAAGTTAGGACCCAAATTCACACAAAGTAACCCCATCACAAAACATAGGGAAACTTACAGCAATAATCCTCAACCTGTTGATCAAACCCGTCCTCGTTCTTTTCTTTTTAGGCGGCGTCCTCCCTAACGAATAGGTTTAGGTGCGCAGTTATACATTGTTAGCAACAAATTTGGCGAAGCAACGCAAAT
>CAIGRT010229242.1:0-10074 GCA_903798405.1 Fraxinus platypoda
AAAAAAAAAAAAAAAAGCTACGGCAACGTTTTTTAAACGTTGCCGTAGACCCCTACGGCAACATTTACAAAACGTTGCCGTTGGGGGTCTACGGAAACGTTTAAAAAAACGTTGCCGTAGACCCCCTACGGCAGCGTTTACAAAACGTTGCCGTAGCAAGTATAAATCTAATGTCTTTTTCTGTCTACAGGAAATTATAGTTAGGAGATTTAAAAGATACTACAATCTCCTTTTAATTGACAGATCGATCAATCCAATACCCTCGAGGAATGATTGAGAATGTGCTCATTAAAGTAGGCAAGCCATATTTTCAACGGACTTTTCTGTCTTAGATATATAAAACTACTGGGATGTATCATTGATCTAGGGTCGATCATTCTTATCCACGAGTCAGGTCATTATTGACTTCGAAGCAGGCGAGCTAATTTTGAAGGTAGATGATGAGCAAGAAAAAGTTCATATTTATGTCACTGTCAAAAAGTCATCCCATAATGAGAAAAGCCAAAAAGTTAAAGAAGAAAAAGTAAAGGATTATACAAAGTGTCCACATAGGAAGGAAATAGGTAGAATAATTGAAAACCTCATGGATGAAGAAGGAGATTTTCAAGTTTGGAGAATCGACAGAGGGTCGACAACTCTAAAAAATGTCAATTGTTTTGGACAGTGTAGTCCACTTTGAACCACCAAGAGTAAATTACCTAAAAGTAGAGCTCTAGACTATAAATCGAACGCTTAATGGAAGACAACCAATTTTTCTATCTTTTTTTTTAACTCATTTTGATTAATTATTTCATTATACGTAGCTTTAGGGATTGTATTAGTATTTTAGCATCATATTTAGGAACTCATGCATTTAAATGATTTTAACACATTTTAGGTAATATTTTAAGACTTGCATTAGTAACTTAGGTACGTTTACTTGTTGAGTTCATTTTACTTAAGCTTATTATTAACTTCCTAACATTATATTGTGCTTACATTCATGTGATATGCATTCTTAAGGTTGCACCTAGATTTCAATCTCCAGGCCAATTTGAAAGTCTTATCTTTTCCTAGCTATAGGATTTTTCCAAGGATGCATGCTCTGTTAGATAGTTTTCTAAAAGATAGAAAATTATTATTCTTCTTCGTGTGAATTCATTGCAATTATTTAAACCTTATATGTTATTACTAATATTTATTTTGAATTCTTGAAACAAAAAATTAAAGCCTAGCAACAAAGAACAGTGGTCGTTGTCATGATGTCTACCAGCCTGACAAACCTGATCCTTCTACCTATCTACATCTACCCTCGAAGAGTTTCTGATCTGTACTCCTTTAATTTGTTTATTTTTGCTCTTACATTGGGGACAATATAATATTTTTGTTTGGGGGTGAGTGAGTATTAAAATACTTAGAATATATATTTTTCAACTTCTGATTTGGTCAATGTAACTTTTAAAAAGAATTGAATTTTTATTTTTTTTGAAAAACCCAAAAATAGTGTTTAGTATATTGTTGAACAGCTTGCCGCCTAAGATGTTATTTATTTTATTGAATTGAGTACAGTTTTCCTTAGAAGTTGACAATATTGTATCTTATGATTTTACTTATATACTTATCCTTGCTAGACTTAATTATTTGAGTGCATAGCCATTATTGACTCATTACTTAAGTTGGAGCATAACATGATTATGTGGACTTAATTGTTGATGTGTTGACCTAGGTTTGAATAGAATTCCCAAATCCTTAATATAGAAACCAATCTGCCAAAAGCAGTTTGGAGGTGTGAAGGTTAGTGCTTATGTTCATAGAAGTTTGATGGTTTGAAATTCTCAAATTTCATTGGTGATTGAAGGAGTTTGTGTTAAGGAACTTAGAATGGACACGGAGCAATTTTAAATTTCGATTCATATATCAAAAGAAAATGTGATACATCTAATATTCCACTTCATAGCCTATATGACTCAAGTGATTAAGCATGTTAGGGTATCTAAAATTTGGTGCTTTATGGTCATCTGATTTGGGAGTCATCAGCCTAAATCTCACTACAAGTGTCATTTAGAAAGCTTAATGAAGAGAAATCGTACACATAAGTTGTCAAAAAAAAAAAAAAAACACACACACACAATCAATATATATGTTCATAAAGAAAAAAGAAAAGAAAATGAGAGATTTAGATTATCGAAAGCAAGAGGTGCCCAGTAAGAACTTTGAGACTTAAACTCTAGAAATTGGCGGTGTAACTTTGAGAAAGACTTACAATCTTCTTTCTAGGTTTACAAGTATCTAATTCTTAACACTTTTGTGTGAAAAAAATGCATTATAATCATTTTTAGATACCTAAATATGCTAGAAATACCTTGGAATTTGAGAGAAAAGTATAAGGAGTGATTTTGCACGAGAGGTATGAGGAAAAACTGACCACGAGAGGATTAAGAGCATGAGTGAATCAACAACACTTGATTGGTTGTATTCTAGTATGGGTGTGAGTTCAATGTTGGCTAATCACACACACATACAAGAGGATTGAAATTTATACATTTTATTTATGGCAAGATCTATTATTTATTTGAATTTTATTCTAATAAATTAAATAATAGAGTTTGTAGATTCAAGTTTTAGTAATTTGATAATAACAAGGAGTTGTGATTGTGAAATACAAATTACATATGATTGAATCTTAATCATAGATATCGTTATTGCGGATATACTATCACGTGTGGCATTTCTTACCTATAAAGTAAGTAGCTGATCTCACAATCTAAAGTGTAATGACACTTACATGAACGTGTGAATTGATAAGTGCATTTTGTGCACTTATCTGGGTCATATTACTAAACTTTTATGTCGTCGAAGTGTTAAATTTTACTTAACTTGGGTTAATTTTCTCTTTTTCAGTTTCGGACCCATTCATAAGCAATCGAAAAAGAAAGAAAGATGGATGAATTGATAATTAGATGGAAGGTTTGGGGACTAATGTTCATATAAGAAGAAGTTGAAGGATCAAAATAGGCATAATTTGAAATGGAGAACCAAAACGGAGGAAAAATGAAGAAGAAAACCAAAATGCAAAAATTGAGAAGTTGTTATAACTGGGTATATGGACCGGGCAACTGCCAGGCCTTGAAAAAAGAAAACAGAGACCAACTGGGGTGCTTGGGAGAGAGCCCTGATTTCAACTGGGCACTTGCCCAGGCCATTAGCGGCCAGAATTTGTTTTTTCGTTCAGAATTTCAATCAAACAAGGAAACTTCATTTTGGGGCCATTAATTGCACGATTTTTAGAGAGTTTTGAGACTCCTTGAAGACTAGAATAAATACCAACTATCAACACATAATTCGGGTTGGAGAATTAATTGCAAAAAGAGGAAAAGAACACCAAAATTCAATTTTAAGAACATGAAGATTGAATTCAAGAATTTCCGAGTGATGAACAACTTATATATCTATTGCTATCTTTTTCACAACATGTTAGGCTAAACAAATCTAGTGATAAGGTTACAATGAATCTGGTATCATGAACATTTAATTCTTAATTTTTTTTTAATATTCGAACACATTTTCAATTATTGAACGGTTTTTATGGTATTACCTTCTTTACAATTACTTGATCACTAATTGTATGAATCTTGTTATTTGTGTTACTTTTGAGATTGAAAATAAGTTAGACATGTCATAATTATCATAAAGTCTAATAGGGGATAGAAATATACCGATATACTTTACGTGATCTTTCAGTATTCACAAATCTATTAATGCATTCTTGTATATTTGCATTCGTCATATAAATATAGTTGGGTCACATGTGAGAATATGTTCAATCATACTCGAGAAGGTTTGTTAAACAAATTAAGAATATTGATCTTCATATTTGGATAGTGTTGTCAAATTATAATGTTTAGGGTTCAAAGGGATTGATACAAGGGAATTCGGGATCCTAGTGCTCTTTTCGTCATTAGATTTTCATCAAACTTGCATTCATTATAACTTTGCATTGATTTTAGTTAATTTAGATCTTTCATTCATAAGTAGATTATTTCATTATAATTTAGTTTTAGAAAAATTAAAAAATTTCATTGTTTCGGTTAAAGTTTAGTTAATTCGAACTTGAACTAGTACAATCTCTGTGGGTATGACACTTGAACTCAAAATTCATTTTACTACTTGTTAACGAATTGTAAACTTGTGGTAATTTCATGAATATTTTGTTATAGAACAAAACATTGGAGACCAATTGTAGAGATTCCACATGAATAACTATCAGAGTGTCAATGGTTAATCTCCAACGTTCGGTAGTGAAATTGGTCCTTCGACTTAAGGTTATTATAGTATTAGTGATGGATGTTGATCTGTCATGAGTCGCTAATACGGCATCGTTCGGATATGTGAAGAATCATATGAAGGTTGTGAATGATCAATAGGAGATTTGTCACTCTTAGATAGTAAGAGATTATGATCTACATTTTATCCAGTTAAGTTGATAATGAAATCCTTGGCCAAGGTGAACATTGTGAATGATCAATAGATGATTTGTCACTCTTAGATAGTAAAAGATTATGATCTACATTTCATTCAATTGAGTTGATAACAAAATCCATGACCAAGTTGTACTCTTAAGTCAAAAAGGATTTTCGACTTACATTAACTTAATAGTAGGGTGAAAGATATGATCAATAATCGAGATTGATGCCCTTCCATATCTCATAATTGATCGGATCAAATTGACAAATGAATTATAGTTTCACGATAAACGAACAAGTTTGATTTTGTCATACCACGTGATACTTCATGTCACATGTGTTGCCATGAAACATTGTTAAATGTTAATATGGGACGATTGATGTAAATTGATGATAAATTAAAATATGTATTTTAATTTATTGATTTTGATTAGATAAAATTAATAATTCACGTCATTAGAGATCGTAATCAAGAACATAATGGGTCACACACAAAATAAGAACTAGAAAAATGATGTTTATTAATTAATTGACAAGCGTTGGACATTAATTAATTGGGTTGCTTGTTAATAGACCCGAACTAATTAATTGAACTAATTAATTCATGGAACACATTTAATTAATTTGATTAATTAAATATTGGACTATGTTAAGTTTATGAGACATGTCAAATCCACTTGGACTTCTATTAATAAAGTATTAGGAATTGAGAATTAATAGGAGACCATTATTATTTTACTAGCACAAGAAAGTAGCAACCCTAATTCTCTCATTCTTCTTCCCTGTATAGATTTTCATTGGAGGCGGACAATGGACGATTGTGAATTACAAATTGTGATTGTTCGTGTTCTAGATAAGCAATGTAGTTTGCAGAATTCAACAAAGGTATAATTCTATCACGGTTTCTTTCTAAACACAAAGAATATAGTTGGTGGGAATTGATATATTATTTATTTTTCATTGTGCATGATTAAGTAAATTGTCAATAGTATCGGAGCTGACTTTGTGTTCGTTAAAGATTGTTAATGTATCGTTGAACAATCAAATGTTAATTGTTGTTATTCTTGTTCTAGTTTTTTAAGAAAATATTATTTTCTTGTTCTAAATCTGATTTTGAAACAAAAATTAATTTTCGTCAAAATGGATTGAAAAATTGGATGGGAAGTAGCCGACGGCGACTGATGCCGCTGGCGAATACGCAACGGTGCAGCAACAGCAATGGTTGCCACTGTAGAAAAGTAGCCACGGTGCTGCAAAGGAACGGTCGTGGGCGATGCGGCAACGACGATGGTTGTCACTGCAGAGAAGCAGCCACAACGCTGTAAAGGAGCGCACGAGAAGAGAGAATCGTTGTCGCACGAGAAGAGGAGCACGACCGCTGCGCATCACAGTGGTGATTGTTGCCGCTGCGCATCGTAGCGCATGATAGCATCAACCGACTACTATGTTGAAGTAGCCACTGCCGTCCCTGTGTGATAGCGACGGTGTCCTCGCGCCATGGCTAGTGCCGTCAAGGGAGTAGGATTCTCTTGAGATTTTCAAATCGACTGTGAGATTGGAGGCGGGGGCCTCACGTGCAATTTTTAAAATTGAGGGGCATATCTGCAATTTACATGTAGGGGTCAGTTTGCATTTTATGTGGAGACCTACTCTACAATTTTTGAAATTTGAAGGGTTTGCTTATAATTTTAAATGGGTAAGAAAGCAATTTTCAAAAGGTGGTTTTGAATTTAATAAACAAAGAATTTCTACATTTGGTTTTTAAAAGAGTTTGATCCAAATTTTAATTTTGACTCATTTAAAATTCACGAGTTTTTAAATTATCGTTAAAATTGGATTTTAACTTAAATATTAAATTTTGATCCTAAATTGAATTTTATTTTATTTAAGAGTTTTATTCTAAGTTAAAAATTTAATTCAATTTAAATTAAAGTTGGGCTCCAATTTAATATTTAACTAAAATTTGATTTTAATTAATTATCCACCATAATATATTCTTGAAATTATAGTTGGACTCTAATTTGACATTTAATTAAAATTTGATTTTAATTGAATTATCTTGCCTTGAAACTTTGGCATTAGAGTTGGACTCCAATTTAATATTTAATTAAAATTTGATTTTAATTAATAAGTTTGTCCCAAATTTTGGAATGAGAATTGGACTCTAATTTGGTATTTAATTAAAATTTGATTTTAATTAAACACACTCACAAATTGAATTAATTAATTAATTTGATTGATTAATTATTTAATTGTTCTAATCATTTTGTGTGAATTAGTTTAGACGACCTTAATTGCTGGAAACTTAAAGCATATTTGCATATAATATTAAATATTATATAAGTATGCATTTATGTGATGAATTTATATTTAGTAGATGATTATGGACTTGACCATGTAGATGTGTACGATTAGTTTTAATTTTTGTTATTTTGGATCTGCGAGTTCGTTGTAATTATTATGGGTCTGCATGTCCAGTTATTTAGGTATGTGTATCAACTAGTATATGATATAAGTTGTGGCTAGACTAATTGAAAATTCAAGAAGAGGAGGAGACCATGGAGATTGTGCATTGCATGAGTCAATAGGTATATCCCCTAGGAACTGACTATCGAGTCTTCCCAATAGCTCGGAAAGGCTAATAAATTTAGTCCATAATCGTCAATATGTATGTTCATTTGCATGTTAGATGTATAATAAAATATATATAATTATTACGATGAAACATTTGCATGATAAATTCAACGCTAAAATATTAAGTCAGATTTATATTCGCCTTCCATCATTATAGTGAAAAATCTGAGTACTCAATCGATCTCAACTTGTTGAGTATGCTCAAGGCTGGTATATTATGGACATGTTTAACACTGTGAAATATTAGATATTTCTAAATGATAGGTTTAACTTAACTAAAATTTATCTTTTGTTGAGTACACTCAAGAAGATAAATTTTAAAGGCGTGTTAAGCTAATACATAAGATATATAAAGACAAAGAGTCGTCTAATAATTTGGGAGTTGTATGGAAATACAACTGATAATAATATTTACCTAAATATTTTATTAAGATTTGTTGAGTACACTCAATATCTTAATATAACAAATGAGATCCCAACCCACTGGGAGTCAATTATGGATTCCATAAATTTATGTGAGGGTCATAAATTTAAGTTAAATAGTGGGAGCATAATTAATTTAATAAAAAAACATGTTAAATTAATTGATGAATCTTATATATTCTTTTACTTTTCGTTATTTACGTTTATTGAATCATGAGTAGCCCTATATATTTGAGAATTATACTGAATGTCAACAACATTGTCAAATTTTCTTGATTAGCACCGCAATCTGAGAATTCTTCGACTTAAGGTCTCATAGTGCCTTATATGAAAGCAATAATTTTTTGGTGATGTTGGATGTTGCTCTGTTAAGAGTCGTTAATACGATATCGTTCGGATAAGTCATGAATCATATAAGGGTTGTGAATGATCAATAGAGAATTCATCACTCTTAGATAGCAAGAGATTATGATCCTCATTTCATTCAATTAAGTTGATAATGAAATCTTTGACTAATGTACTCATAAGTCAAAAATGATTTTCGACTTAGATTGACTTAATAGTGGGATAAAAGATTTGATCAATAATCAAGATTGAGACACTTCCATATCTCATAATTGATCATATCATATTGACAAATTGATTATAGTTTCACGGTAAATGAAAAAGTTTGATATTATAATACCACGTGCCATTTCAAATCACATGTGTTGCCCGACACATTGCTGGATGTCAATTTGGGGACGACGAATATGAATTGATTATAAATTCAAAGGAGTATTTTATTTTATCGATTTTGATTATATCAAAATAATAATTCACGGCGTTACGCATCGTTATTAGAAATCTAATAGGTCACACAAAAAGGAGAACTAGAAGAATGATATTTATTAATTAATTGACAAGCATTGAACAATTATGAATTGGTTTGCTTGTGAATAGGCCCAAGTTAATTAATTGAATTAACTAATTCATGGACCAAATTTAATTAATTAAATATTAGACTAGATAAAGTTTAAGTGACAAACTAAAAACATTTGGTTTTCTATTAATAAGTTATTAGAATTTGAGAATTAATACGAGACAATTATTATCTTGTTAGTACAAGAAAAGAGAAACACTAATTCTTTCATTCTTGTTCCCTGAGTGAACTTTTATTGGAGGCTAGACAATTGGACAAATGTAGATTGCAAATCGTGATTGTTCTTGATCAAGAGAAGTAAAGGAGTTTGCGGAATTCAACAAATGAATATTTCATATCACAGTTTCTTTCTAAACACAAAGATCTTTGGTGGAAATTTAAGTATTATTTATTTTTCATTGTGCATGATTAAGTAAATTTTCAACACAAATGGGGAATTCCCTTTACGTCATTCTCATGCACAAGGCCGAATAAATATTAGTGTCACTCCTGCATAAACCAATTTCTATCTTATTTCCAAAGATTATTCAAAGAATGAAAGTATAGCATTTCAGTAATCAGAATAAAAGAATAATTAATCAAACAAAAAGGCAGAGCATATATTAAAGAAATTGTCGATAAATCGTATCCGAATAAGAATGAGAACCCCCGAGGACAGAGCAAGATTGCCAAGCTTAAAATTACTTTTAAGCATTTTTTCCTAAACATGTTAAAGTAAAAACTTGTTTTTACATGAAAATAATAATTTTTCTTAAACATGTTAAAGTAAAAAGTTGTTTTTACACGAAAATAATAATTTACATGTTTCGCATAGCTTATCATTACTTTTAATACGCTGAGGTAAAGACATTATTTATTTATATACTAACGTAGGAGTGTAGAATTAAGTTAAATATTTTGAAGTTTGACCAACAAAAGTATAAATCCACTTACAAGTATAAACATCCTCAAAGTTGGGTTTCTTGATTAGCACCGCAATCTGAGAATTCTTCGACTTGAGGTCTCATAGTGCCTTATATGAGAGCAATAATTTTTTGGTGATGTTGGATGTTGCTCTATTAAGAGTCGTTAATACGATATCATTTGGATAAGTCATGAATTATATAAAGGTTGTGAATGATCAATAGAGAATTCATTACTCTTAGATAGTAAGAGATTATGATCATCATTTCATTCAATTAAGTTGATAATGAAATCTTTGGCTAATGTGTACTCATAAGTCAAAAAGGGTTTTCGACTTAGATTGACTTAATAGTGGGATAAAAGATTTTATCAATAATCAAGATTGACACACTTTCATATCTCATAATTGATCATATTGACAAATGGATTATAGTTTCACGGTAAATGAAAAATTTTGATATTGTCATACCACGTGCCATTTCACATCACATGTGTTTCCCAACACATTGCTGGGTGTCAATTTGGGGACGACGAATATGAATTGATAATAAATTCAAAGGGGTATTTTATTTTATCGATTTTGATTATATCAAAATAATAATTCATGGCGTTACGCATTGTTATTAGAAATCTAATAGGTCACACAAAAAGGAGAACTAGAAGAATGATATTTATTAATTAAATGACAAGCATTGAACAATTATTAATGGGAAAAAAAAATCAAAAATAAGGTGTTTAAGTTTCTAAATT
>CAIGRT010229298.1:0-25334 GCA_903798405.1 Fraxinus platypoda
GAAGTCTATTTTATGCCTCCAACAAAGATGTATCTGAAGAGAAATTAGACACGTGGTATCTAGACAGTGGTTGTAGTAATCACATGACGAAAGATGAAAGTATTTTTTACAATCTTGATAAAATAAACACAAAAATAAAAATCTGCAATGGAAATTTTATATAGGCAACAGGCAAAGATACTGTTGTCGTAGATACAAAAAAAGGGGCAAGAAATACATCAATGAAGTTTTCTTGGTCCCTACAATAGATCAAAATCTACTAAGTGTAGGTCAAATGATGGAAAAAAGATATACTTTACATTTTGAAGGAGATTCTTGCATGATCTATGACAAGAAAGAAAAATCCCTCGTAATTGTAAAAGTCAAAAAGCAGGAGAATGGATGCTTCATAATCCAATGGAGATACGCAAACAATACGGCAATGACGGCACAAGTGGACAAGTCATGGCTGTGGCACAGGAGATTTGGACACTTCCACTTCTACGGGTCGAAGATCCTTCAGCAAAAGAGAATGATGAGAGATTTACCGGTCATAAAGGAGATTAAAGATGTTTGCGAAGGATGTTTGCTCGAGAAACAACACCGTCAACCATTTCAATCTGAAAAATATTGGAGAGCTAAAGAGCCGTTGGAGCTGATACATACAAATGTATGTGGTTTGATGCGTACTCTATCACATGACGTTTTGTCCATGAAGATTCTCTTTATAGATGATTACACTAGAATGACATGGGTATATTTTTTGCACGAGAAATCCCAAGTTTTTGAGATTTTCAAAAAATTCAAAAGCTATGTCGAAAAGCAAAGTGGTAACAATATCAAGACAATCAAAAGCGACAGAGGTAAAGAATACACATCAAATGAATTTAGCAAATTTTGTGAAGATGAAGGAATGGAGCATCAACTCATTGTTGGATATGCACCTGAACAAAATGGCGTGTCAAAAAGAAAGAATAGAACAGTAATCGACACAGCTAGAGCTATGCTAATGGATAAAGGTCTTCCAAAAACCTTCTGGGTAGAAGCAGTAAGCACTGCAGTCTACTTATTAAATCGATGTCCGACCAAAGCGATGCAAGATAAAACACCAGTTGAAGCATGGAGCGGATGAAAACCATCAGCAAAGCATCTTACAGTATTCGGTTGCATCTGTTAGACACATATTCCACAAAAGAAAAGAAGTAAGCTCGACGAGAAGACAGAAAAATGAATCTTTCTAGGTTATAGCACTCATTTTAAAGGCTATTGAGTCTAAAACCTGAGAACAAAGAAGCTAATTATAAGTCGGGACGTTAAGTTTAATAAAGATGCCACCGACAATTGGGAGACTGATCAAGTAGAGAGAAATGCTATCAGCATCCTAACAAAACCACAAAAACATGAGGGCAACGTTGAGGAGAACAATCAACTAGAGTTCCCACAAGCAACGATGGAAGAACCAGTTGACTCACCAAATCATCACCAAGAAAAATACGAAGATTATCAGAAATATACCAAAGCTGCAACTTAATTATCGTTGAAACTGAAAGCTATGAAACAACTTCAAAACAACCAGAATGGAGAAAACGTTTGGACGAAGAAATGAAAATGATCGTGAAAAAGACACTTGGGAGCTTGCAGATCTTCCCCAAGATAAATAAGTCATAGGAGTTAAGTAGGTCTACAAGACAAAACTTAACGCTGATAGCTCAATTCAAAAATATAAAGCAAGACTAGTCGCTAAAGGATATTCACAGCAGTTTGGCATCGACTACACCGAGACATTTGCTCCAGTTGCATGTCTTGACACTATAAGGGCCCTTATTGCACTAGCCGCAAGGAAGAAGTGGAAGATTTACCAGCTAGACGTCAATCAGCATTTCTTAATGGCTCTCTTGAAGAAGAAATTTATGTTGAGCAATCTCAAGGATACGTGGTACAAGGTAAAGAAGATAAAGTTTTCAAACTAAAGAAGACACTATATGGATTAAAGCAAGCTCCACGAGCATGGTATAGCAGAATAGACGACTACTTTACTGAGCAAGGATTCAGGATGAGCCAAAGTGAACCAACTCTATACATAAAAAATCAAGGTATAAACAGTACACTTATAATTTCTTTTTATGTTGATGATCTCATCTATACAGGAAACAATGAAATGATGATCGAGAAATTCAAGAAAGACATGATGAAAACATTCGAGATGGCTGATCTAGGATTGATGCACTACTTTTTTAGAATCGAGATAACTCAATCTAAATATGGGATCTGCATTACTTAGAAGAAGTATACCACTTATCTATTAAAGAAGTTCAAGATAGAAGGTTACAAGATAGTATCTACACCCCTAAATAGCAATAAATCACTCAAAAAGGAAGACGGTACTCGAAAAACAGACAATTCACAATTTTGAAGCCTAATTGAAAGTTTACTCTATCTCACTGCTACAAGGCCAGACATTATGTATGCAATTACCCTACTTTCAAGATTCATACAGAATCCAAGTCAAGTTCACTATGGAGCTGCAAAGAGGATACTAAGATACCTCCAAGGAACAAAAGACTATGGAATATGGTATCAGTCTACGCTTGACTCAAGACTACATGGATATACTGACAGCAATTGGGCAGGATCAATAGATGATATGAAAAGCATATTAGGCTATGCATTCACACTTGGTTCAGGAATATTTTCTTGGGCATCAAAGAAATAGGCAACGGTTGCACAATTATCAGCTGAAATAGAGTATATCGTAGCAGCAACGACAACGAGCCATGCTATATGGCTAAAGAGCATACTCGAAGGTATGGGAAAGCCACAAGATGAAGTTACATAGATTTACTATAACAGTAAGTCTACAATAACAATGGCCAAGAATCCAGTATTTCACAGCAGAACCAAACACATGGTATCAAGTATCACTTTACTAAGAAAGCTAAAGCAAACAAAGAGATAGAGCTCAAACATTACAAGGCTGAAGAACAATTTGCGGATATATTTACGAAGGCGTTACCACGAACAAAGTTTGAGTTACTACGAGAAATGATTGGAGTTACTGAAATATGCACTAAGGTGGAGTATTAGAATTGTTACATATTTTTAGAAGTCTCTAGACTAACTTGGGAAACAAGAAAAGTTTAGGGATTAAAGAATTATCTAGAATTCAATAGATATTCTTAGGAAGCAAGAAAAATTAAAATATGAAATAATAAAAATATCAACAAATTATAGAATTCCTTAAGGACCAAGTAAAATAAAATAATGAAAAAATAAGAATTTTCTAGAGGCAAGCCACAAACTTTTGTATGCTACAAATAGGGGTTGCTACTTCAATTGTTGTGTGGAGAAGTCTAAAAGCATCACCACTGTAAAAGTCTCATGCCATTGTAAAATTCTATTTTTCAATAAATTAATTTTTTTCTCCTTCAATTATCTTGTCCAATTTAAAATTACTCCCTACTATTTTTATCCTCAAAATATACTTCTCATAAATCATCAAACATTTCCAATCTAATTTACTTATTTCTCCTGCCAACTATAAAATATCATCAAGTTTGATATTTTAGATAATTATCCATTGTTAACTGAATTAACTAACCTAACTACCTTATCCACATTAGTTGAGAATCAACTGAGTCATTTACCAACTCGAACTCTACATCATTAGCCAATTAATGAACCAGCTGGAGCACCACATCAGCAACATCATTCTAACGATTTTGGGTGTAGTGTTACACTAGATTTGTTGTAAATTATTCTAGACAAGATCCATATTTTTAGGAACAAACTAACTGTTGTCCCTTCTAGATTATTCCTTTTCATTCCTTCATTGTATTATTTTAATCTCAAGGTATGTGAAAATTGATTACACGGTTGATCACAATTCTTTCTTCCTTGAGTCTTCATTGAAATCTAACTTGGTATCAGAGCGAGTTATGGCAAACGCCAGCAACATCAATACCCCCCAAAACGCTGATCCAGTCCCTGCACCAGCCTCAGTTTCCAGTAGCACGGCTACTCCTTCAATAGGAAATAACAGCACCTCACCATTTGGAGTTACTCACTCAAGTTTTTTCAGTCAAGCTGGACAAAAACAACTTCCTACTATGGAAAAACATGATTTTACCAATTATACGACACAATCTTGAAGGGTATATCTCAGAGGCAAAGGTGTGTCCCCAAGAGTTCATTGGCAGCCAAGTCATAGGCGAAGCTGGAACCAGCATTGAGATGGTTAAGAATCTTGAGTTCGGCCAGTGGATGTCAACAGACCAGTTACTTATGGGCTAGCTCTATTTTTCGATAACCCCAGACATTGCAATGAGAGTTATGGGTGCAACAAACTCAAAGGAGCTATGGACAGTAATTGAAGAGAGTTATGGAGTACAAAATAGGTCCAGAATCACCTTCATCACTGGTGAACTGTAAAAGGCAAGGAAGGGAACCATGAACATCGATCAATACTTAAACAAGATCTCGCAACTTGCTGATAACCTTGAAATAGCTGGAAAGAATGTGCCTCATACAGACCTAGTCACTCAAATTTTGGCTGGATTAGATGAGGACTATACTCCCATTGTAGTTCAAATCAACAGTAGAGACTTCATATCCTGGGGTGAACTTCAATCAACACTTATGACATATGAAAGCAGGTTGGAACACCTTAACTCTCTGAGAAATGACATAGCTGAAATTAATATTAAACAAACCTCAGCCAAATTCTCCCAAATATCTGGCCCAAATCATTATGGTACCAGATCCTACAGACCTAATTCTGGTGGTAGATTCACCGACTTCAGCAATTTTAGAGGTAGGAGAAGGGAAAAAAACAGAGGAGGCAATCTGTATGGTTCCAGTGACAGACCAATCTATCAAGTCTGTGGGAAAATTAGCCACAAAGCCAACATATGTAATTTCAAATACCATGAGAGGTATACTGGTACTCCACCAAATCAAAGGATCAGCTCTTATCGCATGCCCCAGCGTAGTCAATGATCCAGCATGGTATGCAGATACTGGAGCCAGCAGTCACATCACCTCAGACAAGGGAAACCTCACTACTGTCAATGAATATGCTGGTAAGGAGAAAGTCATGATAGGAGATGGAAGTAAGTTGCACATCTCTCACGTTGGCACTATACACATTCCAGATTTAAATGACAAAATTCTAGTTCTGAACAAGCTCCTTCATGTGCCTGAAATTAAAAAGAACCTTATCAGCGTTTCTAACCTAACTTATGATAATGATGCTTACATAGAGTTTCACCCTGATTGTTGTTTTGACAAGGACAAGTCAACAAAGGAGGTGATAATGCAAGGGAAGCTTAAGGAGTGGTTATATCAGCTGGACCTCCCTCATCAAACCATCAAGAATTTCACTCAAGAGTCAGTCCTCAATAATAAATCTCTTTACAGCCTATCTTCTGTTGTCTCCAAGCATGAGTCTTTAAATTCCACAAGTGATGTTTGGCATAAGAGACTTGGTCATCCATCTATCCAAGTGATGAACCAAGTGCTCAAATTCTGTAATGTCAAAGTTAAAGATAATGATATCAGACCATTTTGCAATGTTTGCCAACTTGGGAAATCTCACTTACTGCATTTCCACTTGTCCGCATCACACACTAATGCCCCTTTAGAACTGATCTTTACTGATATATGGGGACAGGCTCCCATCCTTTCCACCTCAGGGTTCAAATACTACATATATTTTCTTGATGATTTTAGCAGGTTCACTTAGATCTTTCCCTTAAAACAAAAATCTGAAGTGTTAGATGTGTTCATTCAATTCAAAAAACTTGTTGAAAACAAACGAAACTGTAGGATAAAGACTTTACAGGTAGATTGGGGTGGTGAGTATAGGACTTTTTCTAAATTCTTAAACCAAGAAGGAGTAGAGTTCGGGCATCCATGTCCATATACTTCAACTCAAAATGGCAGGGTAGAAAGGAAACATAGGCATTTAACAAAAACAGGCTTAACACTTTTAGCTCAAGCCAAAATGCTTTTAAAGTACTGGTGGGAAGCATTTCAAACTGCTGCCTATCGTATAAACAGACTGCTAAAACCTACCCTTCAACAAAAATCACCTTATCAAACTCTATACAACAAGGAACCTGACTATCAGACCTTAAAAGATTTGGATACGCCTGCTATCCCTGTCTAAGGCCCTATCAAAACCATAAATTTAGCTTCCATTTCACTAAGTGCACTTTTCTAGGTTATAGTGAGTCACATAAAGGTTACAAATGCCTAAGTCCTACTGGAAGGTTGTACACTTCAAGGCATGTTATATTTAATGAATTTGAGTTCACATTCGAGTCTTCAACTTCTACCAAAACTCATTTAGAAGCAACTGTGACAGAAATCATAGTCTCTCATTTTCACTTTCCTTCTGAGCAAAACAAATCAACACTTAACTCAGGTCTTGCTGATACTACTTATTCTGAAGCTTCTCGAGCTGAACATCACTTGCCTTCTGACTCAAATGACAATGCACTTTATGGTGATGAATTTGGTGATTCTGAAGAGACTGATGGAACAGAACCTGCAGTGGTAGAACCAAACACGTCTCAAATCAATGAAACTCCTCTGCAGCCAGATAACAGCAATGATGAAGAAGTACCTGAACATGAAGCAGGAAACATGCATCCTATGATTACTAGAGCAAAGGCTGGAGTATTCAAACCAAATGTTTATCTTGGAAAGAAAACTGAAATTCCCTCAGAACCTCAAAGTGTAACTGAAGCCATGATGAACAATGATTGGAAGGAAGCAATGCAGGAAGAATTCAAGGCTTTAACAAAGGCAAAAACTTGGGAACTTGTCCCTCATTCACCAACGTTCAACATTGTGGGAAATAAATAGGTCTTTAGACTCAAACAAAATGCAGATGGCTCTATGTAAAGATTCAAGGCCATATTAGTGGCAAAAGGATTTCATCAAACACTTGGCATTGATTTTTGTGAGACGTTTAGTCCTGTTATCAATCCATCAACCCTCAGAATAATTCTCACTTTGGCAGTCAGAAAGGACTGGGTAATCAGGCAGGTAGACATCAGCAATGCCTTCCTTAATGGTGACCTGAAAGAAACTGTTTTCATGGATCAGCTTGAGCGATTTGTGGATGAACTGAAGCCTAATCATGTCTGCAAATTGAACAAAGCACTTTATGGATTGAAACAAGCACCTAGAGCCTAGAATGAGATACTAAAAACTACCTTCTTGAGCTGTAAATTTAAGCTGTCAATGGCAGATACCTCTCTCTTTTACTTCAAAAATGAAAATCAAATAATTTTTGCACTCATCTATGTAGACGATATTGTGATTACAGGTAATGACGAAGGTCTGTTGTAGGAATTCATAGACAACTTGAACAAAAAATTTACATTGCAAGACATGGGAAGACTGCATCACTTCCTTGGAATTGAGGTACTATGGCATAACTCTGGAATCCACCTCACTCAAACTAAGTATATTGCTGACTTGCTTTAGAAATTTGAACTGCAAAGTGTAAAACCTTGCATAACACCTATACCAGTTGGCAAATCAATATCCAAAACTGAAGGGGAAACACTGAAGAATCCTACAGCTTAAAGAAGTGCCGTAGGAGGCCTGCAATATCTCCAATATACTAGGCCAGATATCACCTTTGCTGTGAACAAATTGAGTTAATTTTTACAAACTCCAACATCATCACATTGGCAAGCACTAAAGAGGGTGTTCAGATATCTTAGAGGGAAAATAAATCATGGGCTTTGGATTCAAAGAAGTGACAGACTTACGTTGAATGGATACTCAGATGCAGATTGGGCTTCCTGCCTTGATGATAGAAAATCAACCACTGGCTATTGTGTTTATTTGGGTGATAATTTGATAAGCTGGTCCTTCAAGAAGTAGCACGTTGTAGTACGATCAAGCACTGAATCAGAGTATAGAGCACTCGCATCAACTGCCTCTGAAATAGCTTGGGTACAATCACTCTTTCAAGAACTGGAATTACCTCTAGCTGAAATTCCAACCATTTGGTGTGACAATATGAGTGCTGGAGCATTGGCTGCGAACCCTGTATATCACGTAAGAACGAAGCACATAGAACTGGATGTACATTTCATCAGAAATAAAGTCATCGCCAAATAATTGGAAGTCAAATATATTCCCACTTCAGATCTGCTGATTTGTTAACCAAGGGACTAAATCATTCAAGGTTTCTTTATTTGAAGGACAAGCTTGGAGTTACTCTAGCACCTCCTAGCTTGAGGGAGGGTGTTAACTGAATTAACTAACCTAACTACCTTATCCACATCAGCTGAGAATCAACTGAGTCATTTACCAGCTGGAACTCTACATCATCAGCCAAGTAATGAACCAGCTGGAGCACCACATCAGCAGCATCATTCTCACGATTTTGGGTGTAGTGTTAGCACTAGATTTGTTGTAAATTATTCTAGACAAGATCCATATTTTTAGGAACAAACTAACTGTTGTCCCTTCTAGATTATTCCTTTTTATTCCTTCATTGTATTATTTAAATCTCAAGGTATGTGAAAATGGATTAACACGGTTGATCACAATTCTTTCTTCCTTGAGTCTTCATTGAAATCTAACTTCCATTGAATTGCTGACCTGAATTTTCAGATTCTCTAATCTTCTTTGTTTTCTTTGTGTTTGGTATTTTATTGCCAATGCAACATCACTCTAAGAAACAGGCGAATAGCGGACTCATCCAGGGCTTTGGAAGTAGACTAGAGGTCATGTAGTAATTTGATCGCAGTTTCCAATTTGATTAACAGCGGTCTTTGCCCGAATTCAGCCTACCCGCCTCCTGCAATCTTAGCGCATCCTCTTCCTGCGAGGCAGCTATTTCTTGTCTCTGCTATCCAATCGTCTTCTACTCCAATGAGGTCTTCACCTTCTCCTACGAGGTCCATGTCTTTACATCCTGCTCTTGGTAAGCTTTTTCTTGTTTTATCTTCGAATTCTCTTCTCTTTTTTTATTGATTAGAACGACATAACTCTTTTACCTTCATAACCAATGCCTACACAAAGGATGTTAGGATATAATGCATCCAAGCAAGTTGAGGTAGAGGTAGAAGCTTTGAAAGTACGGTGGGCTAAGAGAAAGACGCCAATTGATGAAGAAAGCAGGCCTCCCTGTAGTGTCGTTCATACTCTATCACTTCCCTGCTAGTTTTTCACTCCATTAATAGGCGAAGCTCTCCTGTACAAGTTACATCTTCTTCATTTCCTCCTTCAATTGACCCACCACTTTACATCTTGACCAAATGAGGTCAGAAATTGATGTATTGATTAGGCGCCGCCCTGAGGCTTTTTTGGACTTTTCTTCCTGCTGATGACCTTATTGCTACCATCCCTCAATCACTAAGAACTTCGGCTGACCTACTCTTAAAGAGTTGGACAGACAAAGAACAATTATACTTGAACTAGATATCTGTAAATGAGGCATGTATCACGACAGAAATTCTTGGCCATAGATACATTTTATGCATGATGTCGGTCTATAATAAGGTCAGTGTACTATTTTACTCCAGATACCTTTTTCATAATGTTGGATGCTTAAATTTACTTTTGGTAACTTAATTAGATACGAGTTGAACCGGAGATAGTATCAATTTGTGAAAAGAAAAGTTGGCTATTCATTCAGTCGTTGAAGAGGAGAAGGCCTGACATGTTGATGAGAAGAGGACTTTGGATGAACAATTGGCTAAGTCTAAGGTAGAAGTGGAGGCCAGACTAAAGGTAGAGGAGGATTTTAAGGAAGAACTTTAAGCCATCAAAATATGGAGAGAGAATGAGAATAAGAAAACTGCTAAAGAGCTGATTTGTGCTGATGAAGCGAAAGTCCACGCTGAGATAGAGAAGAAGTGCGCTGATGAGGCAGAAGTTAGAGCCTCGACAACGATGGTAGACCAAAAGAACTCACCTACTTTTGATGCATTGGTTCAAGATGCCTATGTTGTTGTACTAGCTGAAATGATAAGGCAAATTGAGATGATGAGGCCAAAATTTGATGTAGGCTTTCTGTACTGGCCTTGGATGAACAGAGAGCAGCCTCTTTCCATAAGACTTTGAAAATCTTTTGAATGCAATGGAAATTATTTCGAATGTTTTTAAATTTTTCCCTAGCGTTGATAATAATCCCATAAATCAGTATAACATAATAAAAAGTAGCACTATTAGCTCAGACTGCTGAAGAATAGGTCTTTTAAATTTCTATTTTAAAAAATTTCACCAAGTGATGTAATATTTACAACATTTAGTACGGACTACTGAAGAGAGCAAGTCTTTTGAATTTCTATTTTAGAAATTTTCACCAAATGTTGTAACACTTACAACATTATCATGGACTGCTAAAGAGCACGTTGATTGAATTTCTTTTTTAGACATTTTCACCAAGTGTCATAGCACTTACAACGTTAGAACAGACTACTGAATAGTAGGTCTTTTGAATTTCTATTTTAGAAATTTTCGCTAAGTGTTGTAGCACTTACAAGGATAGTATGGGTTGCCAAAGAGCTTTTAAATTTCTATTTTAGAAATTTTCAAAAAGTGTTGTAGTACTTACAACATTAGCACAGATTGTTGAAGAGCGGGTTGATTGAATTTCTTTTAAAGAAATTTTCGCTAAGTATCGCAGCACTTACAACATTAGCACAGATTACTAAACAGTATGTCCCTTCAATTTTTTGTTGCTAAAAATTAAGAAATCGGACAATTTTATTCATATACAAAAGTATAGCTTTTCTCTAAACATCGATCTTTTGAGTATGTGTTCCATAGGTGTAAAAGAGGATATCCTTACATATCCTCCAGCTCGTATAAGCTTTCCAAAGAATTTTGACTACCATGTAGGGTCATTTCCAATTAGGACCTAATGATTCGATGTTAAGTTTCCTAGTAGCTAGGAAAATCTTTCGCAATACCAAATCACCAACTTTGAACTTCCTAGTTCGTACTTTTTTATTATAATATCTCACACTTTTTTGTTCCTATACTGTTGTCCTAAGCTCAGCGTTGTGCTTTTTTCTTCTAATAGGTCGAGCTTAGTTAGTAGTGCTTCTTCATTGTTATTTTCATTGAAGAATGTAGTTCGAAACGAAGGGATTCCCATCTAAATGGGAATTACTACCTCCACACCAAATGTTAGGAAGAAAGGTGTCTCTCATGTACTAGTTCGTGAGGTTGTACGGTAGGACCATAATACACTTGGGAGTTCGTCTGCCCATTCTCCTTTGAGAGTGTCATGACGATAATTCAAGGTTTGCTTGATTATTTTATTGATGGCCTCCACTTGTCCATTTGCTTGAGGATGATTTGGTGTAGAAAAGTGCTTCCTAATGTTGAACTCTTCACAAAAGGTTCTCAATCGTACATTGTTAACGATGACAATTGAATGTGGTATGCCAAATCTGCAAATGATTGATTTTCTGATGAAATCGATTGTCTTTTGCTCGATTATTTTTGCAAAAGGTTCAGCCTCTGCCCATTTTGTGAAATAATCAACTGCAACAATAACAAACTTTGTTCCACCTTTTCCAGTAGGCATGGATCCAATTAGGTCTATTCTCTATTTCGAAAATGATTACGGGCTATGTTGCGAAATATTCTCGTTTGTAATACCGCAAGTGCATGTATCGTTAACAAGAAGTAAAATGAATTTTGAGTCCAAATATCGTACCACAAATATTGTACTAGTTTACGTTGGAATTAACTTAGCCTTAATCGAAACTATGAAAATTTGTTATTTTTCTATTACTAAATTGTGATCAAATAATATATATATGTGTATGCAAGACCTAAATTAACTACAATCAATGCAAGATTGTGAATAATACAAATTCTATGAAAATATAATGATTGAAAATGCACTAGGATCCCAAATCCCCTTATATCGATCATCTTTAACCCCAAACCTTATAATTTGACAATACAATTCAATTATGAAGATCATTATTCCTAAATTATTTAGCAGTCTCTCACGAGTAGAATTAAACATATCCTTACATGTGATCGGACTATATTTCTATGACGGATGTAAACATACAAGAATGTATTAAGGATTTGTGAATACTTAAATATCACATAGAGCATAACAGTACATTTCTATCCTCTATCGGACTATACGACAATTGACACTATGTTTAATTTATTTTCCATCTCTTGAAGGTAAAACAAGTAACAATACTCATAGAACTATTTCGCATATAATTGTACAGAAGATTATTTAAATGTCAAAAAGAAATAAGATTCAAAAACTAAAAATTCATGATATAAGTTTCATCGCAATCCTAGCACCAAAATTTTTTAGTCTGACATGCTAAGAAGAAGAAAACGAAATAAAGAAAAATAGTTGATCATCCGAGCTCTTTGATTTGAATTCGTCTCTCCAAACAATCAATTGTTCCACCCTAATTTAGAGTTAATAAGTTGTATTTATACTCCCCGAGAAGTTTCCAAAAGTCATCCAAAGAAAAACCTAAGAAGAAGTTTCCTTGCAGAAGTGAAATACAAAAAAGGAGAAAAACTGTTGCACGAATCGCCCAGGCAAAACTCGGGCAATCGCCCAGTTTACTCCAAATTTTCAAAATTGTACTTTAGTATTTTAGTTATAAATTTCTATTTTAGTATTGGATTGCGGTGATTCATAGTAGGATAGCTAACTCAAATGGTTATAATTCTTCTTGAAATTTCAATTTTTAGATTCGAACGTTTCTTGTGCCATAAATGGGTCTTAATCTAAGGCAAAAAAATACAAAACATAACTTATGTGGCTCGAAATTAGTTTCTGAAAATACTTTAACTATTTTCTTTAACTTCAAATTCCATCCAATTGATCCTATGTGATCTTCAATCGTCATTTTCTGGTCCAAATCAACTATTGAATATTTTCACTTTGGTCCCCAAACTTTAGATTTCCTCCATTTTCCTTCCATTCTTTTTCAAATGATTAGAAATGAGTCCAAACCAAAGGAAATAAACCTATGTTAAGTAGAGAAATCAACACTTTATTGATATTAAAGCTTAGTAATATGGCCTGAATAAGTGTAAAATGCACTTATCAGGCTAATGATGAAAGTGAGTTTTTTTGTATTTGTCTGAGCTCGAGTTATTGGTGCAAGATATTGAAACTTGTTACATTTTTCACAAAGTTTAGGGCATCTCGGTTGGTGGGCCAGAAATATCCTACCTCAGAATCTTATGAGCTAAAGATTGTCCCCCAACATAATTGCCACAAATTCTTTCATGTACCTCTTGTAAAGTGTATACGGCTTCTTCTTTATTTTAACACCTTATCAAGGGGTTGTATATCCTCTCTTGTAGAGAACATCATCAATAAGGTATACCTGGTTGACTTATTCTTAACTTCTGAGCTTCTGTAGAGTTTGTGGGACATACTCAATGTTTGAGAAATTGAATGATTTCATCCATTCAGGTGGGTTTAGGGTCTATAACAATAAACAACATCACATTTTCCTCGATTGCAGTATATCTAACTTTTCCTGAGTAAATGCTATCGAGCCCATTTAACCCTTTGCTGGTTGCAAGTCTGGTTAAAGCATTAGTATGGTTGTTTCTGGATTGAGGTACTTGTTTTGCTTCTATCATTTTGAAGTTTTTTTTATTCTTTTTTGATAGGCTAGAGATAGCTGTTCATTCTGTCTTCATTAGTTTAGAAAACTTTGTCAGTTTGGTTAATGATGAGCTACGAATTGCTGTGTACTACTACCTTAGATATTTTTAACTCTTTAGTCATTTTCAGCACAGTTATTAATACTTCATACTCAACTTCATTTTTGGAGGTTTTGAAGTCAAAGGTCAACGCCCGACGGATATAGTGGCGATCTGGGCTGGTCAATACTATTCCTTCTTTAGATCATGCTTCAGTGGATGATCCATCTACAAATAGCTCCCAAGGGTCGTCCCTTTAGAATTTTTCCTATTGATCTGAATTGAATTCAACTACAAAGTCAGCTAAGGCTTGTTCTTTTGTGGTTGTATGTGGCCTATATGAAATATCGAATTGTTTGAGCTCGACAACCCATTTTACCAAGCATCCTGAAGTGTCTGGTTATTTCAAGACCTACTTGAAAGGGTAATTGGTAAAAACTCCAAGATGCTCCAGGAAGTAAGGTTGAAGTTTTCTTGCAAACGTGATCAAAGCATAAGTTAGCTTTTCCATAGGAGAATAACGTAGTTCAGCATCATGAAGAGCATTGCTGACATAATACACTGGATGTTGTATACCATCTTCTTCCCTAATGAGTACAACACTTAAGGCATGTTCAGAAATGGCTAAGTAAAGTGACAATTTTTTCAATAACCCTGGGTTTGGAA
This sequence comes from Fraxinus platypoda, assembly GCA_903798405.1. NCBI lineage: Eukaryota > Viridiplantae > Streptophyta > Magnoliopsida > Lamiales > Oleaceae > Fraxinus > Fraxinus platypoda. Next base: position 14,335 of record CAIGRT010229298.1, read on the forward strand.
AGAAGATGTGGCTGAGCTAGCTACATCTCCAGCCCTTTGAAGGCCTTGTGATATTCTTGGGTCCATTCGAACTTTTTTTTTCCCCGAAGCGTGTCAAAAAAGGGTTTACAATGATCAGTAAATTTGGAAACAAATCTTCTTACGGCAGCAATTCTTCCCACAAGACTTTGAATCTCCTTAGTTCTGGTTGGTGCCTTCATTTCGATACAGCTCATATATTTTCTGGATTGGCTTCAATTCTCGTATGATTTACCATATAGCCTAGGAATTCGATAGAACTTACTCCAAATGCGCATTTGAGGAGGTTCGGCTTCATTTTGTATCTTTTGAGAATTTCGAATATTTCTGACAAATGTTAGATGTGATCTTCAGTAGCGACACTCTTTACTAGTATGTTATCAAGTAAACTTCCATATTCTTGCCTATTTATTGGTCGAACATTGATTTAACAAGTAGTTGATAGCAACTCCAGCATTTTTTAGACCAAATGGCATTATCTTATAACAATGTAGACCTAGATCTTATATGAATGAGGTGTGCTCTTAGTCTGGCTTATACATCAAAATTTGATTATATCCAGAATCGGTATCCATGAAGCTAAACTCGGTATCCATGAAGCTAAACAATGTGTACCCTATAGTGGCATCAACAATCTTATCTATACTTGGGAGAGGAAAGTTGTCCTTGGGACATGCCTTATTGAGTTCGGTAAAGTCTACGCATAGTCGCCAGTCTCCATTGCTCTTTTTGACAAGCACCGGATTGGTGACCCATTTGGGGTAGATCGCTTCCTTAATGAATCCTTTGCTAAGTAATTTTTCCTCCACTTTTTGTAAGGCTTTGTACATTTCAGCTTTTAGTGGTCTTTATCATTGCTGCTTGGGCCGAGCCGAATGATCAATGTTGAGCTTAGGTTAATTTCTTCCATGTCTTTATGGCTCCAAACGAGCACATCCAAATTTTGACTGAGTAATTCTACGAGTGCAAATCAGAGTGGTTGTTGCAATTCATGTCCGATCCAAAATTCCTTTGGAGGTAAGTCCAAGATGACCTGAACTTCGTCTAATTTCTCAATAGTCTCTATCTCTTTGTTGCTAAATTTGATTCTAAGGTACAATACCCTTAGATCGAGCTCTGCCTGGTACACCATGTTTACTTTGTGCTGGGTTAGAATAATCTGGGCTCCCTATCTGGTTAGGTAGTGTACCATACAACATTTTTCTATGGCCTCTTTGTTGATTTTGATTTCTCCTACCCCGTAAGGCGTTGGAAACTTGATTGAGTAATGATAATTAAGACAATTGCTTTTAGTTTAAAAAGAAAAGGTTGTCTCATAATAGCATCTTGTGGTGGTGGAATCCAACCCAACGAATTCAATGATAACTTTAGCCTAATGTAAGATTTGATCGACCTCCACAGTGAGTTTGATTTTCCCTTTCGGCATTGTCAAAGCTCCATTTAATCCAAGGATTGGATTAGAGTGTTGCTATAAAAAATACAAAGTGGTCATCATCCACTTAAAGGGTCTTAACATGTAGGATGTTTAGGGAACTTCATATGTCAACCAAGACCTTAGATATACTTGCACTAACAATAGGTAAGGCTACTTCTAAAATGCCTAGATTAGGGTAAGGGTCTACACCCATCTCATCGAAGTATAAATGATCATCATCTGGTCTTTTGTGAAGCTTCTATGTGATGCCTATGTTGGTCAGGCCCGCTCAAATAGGTATATTTAATCGAACTTCCTTAGATCGATCAAACTGACTTTCTTGAAACATGTTTACCTCAAATTTAGGTAGGTCAACATTGTAAGACTTGGCCTCAGCTTGGTCACCTTGTACAATGCTATTCCACTTGGTGTGGGAACTTCATGCAGTAATGGTAGATTGAGGTGGAAGCCTTCAATTTATGCAATATGGGTTTTCCCAAAATTGCATTATAATTGGGTGGTAGATCAACTACCATGAAGTCAGCAATGAATCTTCTTTAGTAAGGAATGTTTTCCAATTCGACAATGAAGACGATCGACATTGTGTAACAATGGTTTCTCTTGTGAAGCCTTATAATCTTTTGGGATAAGGCTGTAGATATTTTTCTTGGATTCTCATTTGCTCCAACGTTTTGGTGTACAAGACATTAACAGAACTCCCATTGCCTACAAAAGTTCAGTATACGCTGATTCCAGCAACCGGTATGGTGATCACTAAGGCATCACATTGGTTTTGTATTATCCCCTTGGAATCTTCTTCTGAAAAGCCAAACTTTTTTACAGGGCATGTACGCTTGTAAGGTTGGACTTATGCTTGTCCCACTTTGTAATTTTGCCAAACTCGAGCATTTCTAGCTTGTTTTCGACATTCTCTCCTTGATCCTGTAGCACGTCAATTTCCTGCTGTTAGCATTTTTATTGTTGCCCTTGATTATGGATTTTTTGTCGACTATCCTAAAAGGACGATTATGGATTTGCTTGCTGATATTCATAAGGTAGTTTAACACGGGGTGTCTGAGTTGCTTTTCCTAATTTGTCTACAAATTCTCACAATTGTCCTACCTAATGAAGGCTTCTACTTGATCTTTCAGATCTCAACAATCGTCCTTATTATGCCCCGTCGATCGTTATATCGACAATATCTATTTTGATGAGACCTCACCATATTTTTCGTCAAGGAAAGAATTCTGCGAAAGACATCATTATCTCATACTTGCATGAATACTTCTTCTAGGGGTGTATTTAAAGGGTAATATTGTTGAAACCTTTCTCGTTAGGGGTGAGGTCATTCCATGTCTCTCTTTTCTTCTCTACGTTCTGGCATGGGCCTTTTATCCATCCTTTTCTCTTTAGGCTGAGCTTCATGGTTGAGCTTAGCCTTTCCTTCTTCTTGGTCTGACGTCATCTCCTCTGCTCCATGTGTTTTTCAGAACATATAAGAAATTCATGGTAGGTCTTAGGTCTGTTCGTCACGAACGGACCACCAGAATTACGTTTTTGGCCTTAGGCTTGATAGCATGGTCATGAGAACTATATCGTTAAATATTTTTCTATTTCCACTGACTGTTTATTAAATATGTTCAGGTAACTTTTTAGGGATTCACTTTGCCTTTGCTTAATGCTGACTAGGCGTTCTTTAAGCGTAGTTCTAGCCTTGGAATCTATAAATTGAGCTAAGAAAGCAGTTGCTGGGTCCATCCAACTTTTGATTGACCTCTGATATAACCTCCTGATCCTGAACCACTTTTGAGCTTTATCCCCTAGTGTTAAGGGGAAGGCTCTGCACATGATTGCATCACTGGCCCCTTGCAGCTTCATCCACGACATGTACTTATCTAGATGGCTTAGGGGACCACCTTCTCTATCGTCACTGTCACTCACTAGTAAGTTGGGGCATTTTCAAATTTTTAGGCAATGGTTCCGCAAGTATGTCTTCTGAGAAATGAGAGTGACGACTAGTAAAGTATTCATTCATAATACCCTTATGCCTGGCTTCCAGATCAGCTATGTATTTTCTGAGTTGAACTCGTCACCTTTTATAGGATCCTTTTGAACAAAATTGGTTTGTTCACCTTTAGATGTTAGTGAATGTTGTATCCCCAACTTGTCAAATAAATTTCCTGCCTTTTTGGCAATTCATTCTGTAGGTGGGAGAGGATTCTTTACTTTGTCGGTTCAGATTTTGGACGATTATCTCCCTGAGAAGTGTAAATTTCTTTTAGTTGGTGGTCATCCAAGTCTCTCTTATAGAAAATTCCACCTCGACTTTCAGACAATGGAGTGGTGGTAGCTTGCTTTTGTTCCATTCTTTAGACAATATTGGTTAAACGCTATATGGCTTCCTTCACGGCAGCGAGCTCAAGATGTCACACTAGCATATTCATTATTCTTGTTGGATGTTAGTTTGGTGAGGCTAGTACGGGGCTGATTTTAGGAGGTCAAATTGTGACTCATAATTGTTTTCAAGGAGAATGTATGTATAGTGAAAAAGGTCAATGAATTTAGTGGGAAACGTGAGCTAGCTTTTACAAAGCCTTTTTTCTAGTGCCAAACTGTTGACGTTCAAAACTGACGTAACCAATTTTGATCAACTTAATAGATGATTTGTGTGAGGTAATTAGTTAGAATAGTAAAACGAAAGTGTTGCTATATTAATTGAAATGTAACGGTGGTATGAAAGTGGAATGTATTCAGTTAGTGGTCTATTGAGTGGATCGTTTGGCTCAATTTATAGTCTAAATTTAGCAAGTTGATTGTCCCAATCAAGTCATCTACAGTGATTGGATCACGTCATCTACAGTATTTTTCCTTAATATATGTGCCATTACGTTCTGCTTGAGCGCATTTAAGTGGACGAATGACTGTTAGGGACAACTGCAGTTATTCTCATCATTGCTGATTTTTTATTGAGTTCAAAATATAGAAAATAAAAAGTAATGATGTGGACTATGAATATTTTTATATGTATTCATTAATATTTTAGAATTTTTTATTTAAATATAATCATTAAGAGCTTGAATTATTTTTATTTTTTTCATAAATTTTATTTTTATTTTTTATAGAATTTTAGTTTCTTAGGATTTTATATTTCATTTTTTAAGTTTTTTTGAATAAAAAATTTTAAACACTTGTTTTCTATGTTTTTAGTTTTTTTTAAGTGTTTTTAGAATTTTCACTGAAAATACTTAAAATGTCAAAAATGCATTTTGAGTTTCTTGTTATAACTTTAAAATTATTTTCAAAAATACATTTTCAAAAAATGTCACACCAAACATGTTTTCAATGTGTTGTAAAATTGAAAATTGAAAACAGTTTGAAAATAGCAAATCAAACGTACTATCACATTTCAGAGCATATCTAAGAAATTATCTATTTTTAAAGAGCATATTGTACAATTTGGAGAGTATAAATTTAGAAAGTAAAAAATTTTAAGTACTTCAAGAGGCTCTTTATATTTAACACTTCATTTTACAACTCTATAAAAAATATTTATTATTTTTTCTATCATTTATTTTCACTAATTTTCCTCTAAATTATTATATTATTTTCTTCCACTGAAAAATGAAATAACTTGAATACATTTAAGTAAAAAGAGTCAAACTCACTCTTTAACTTAAAATGTTAATTTAAAGAGTTTATTAGAACATAATTTTAAGGATTAACTCTTTAAAATAGAAAATACCTTATTTTTAAAGAATTTCTCGGAGATACTCTTAGGGTGCGTTTGATTGCAAGGGTGGAAAATTGGTGGAAAGAAAATGTTTTACAGGGAAAAGATTTGCCTAGAAAATGTTTTACAGGGAAAATAATTTCAAGTGTGTTTGATTGGTATAATTTTCCACCCGGAAAATTTTTAAATTTTCTATTCGTTTGGCTTTGTTTTACATGAAATTGTCCATTAAAGTGATATTTTTTTCCACAATTGGTTATAAAATTTGTTTCCATTGCCAAAAAGTAAAAAAAAAAAAGGAAAAAAAATTTGTTTCCTAAAAAATCATTTTTTTATCAAAGATAAGAGATNTTAAAGTGATATTTTTTTCCACAATTGGTTATAAAATTTGTTTCCATTGCCAAAAAGTAAAAAAAAAAAAGGAAAAAAAATTTGTTTCCTAAAAAATCATTTTTTTATCAAAGTTTAGTGTTCGTTTGACTTTGTTTTACATGAAAATTGTCCATTAAAATGAAAATTTGTTTACCATTAGTTATGACATTTGTTTCCATTGCCAAAAAAAAAAAAAAAAATTTCAGCCAGCCGGGAAAATATTTTTCCACCAAAAAGGCGGGAAAACATTTTCATCAAAAACCCGGAAATTGCACACGTGTGGGGAAAATCCGGAAAATATTTTCCGTGGAAAATTTCGCCTATCAAACAGCCAAAAAAATGGAAAGTGGAAAATATTTTCCTACTTCCCCGAAAAATGTGGCCTATCAAACAAGCCCTTAGTGCTTTTCAAAATTAGGTGTCATGCGGTACATATTATTCTTCATTTTTCTTTCATTTTACCAAACACCTAGAGTAACTTTCAATTCTTTGACAATTAGAAGTTGGGCTCTAAAATCAATCACTATTAATTTATAATAAAATATCAAATATATCTAGTTTTGCTAATATATAATTTCGAGATTCTTTTTAAATGATTGGTTAAATGCACCATTTTTTCGTAATTTATAGTTATTATTGTTTCTCATTTTTTAATGCACAACAAAATATTTAAAATTTGAAATTAACAATGATTTCAAGACATTATAAGATTACATATTGCTTATGATATCTTGTGTATAAAATGCCAGTTTTTACTATATATTGCTATTTATCTGAAAGATTAATGTTGCCACAAAATTTTAATTAAAATATTTGATTTTATATATTTATCTAGCCCATGTTTGAGCCACATTAAAATTTTCATTCTTATTCTTTTACTCATTTTCAACCACACATTCTTCAATAAAATAATATTTTTCATCACATCAATAACTTTTCCTTCTTTTTCAACCACACATTCTCCATCAATCTACTATACCAAAATATATTCTTCCAAAATAATGTGACTCAAACACACCCTTAATAAATGAATAATATCTAATCAAATAATTATGCATTATGTACAAATAAATGAAAAGCAATTTTTTAAAAGTAATATTATTTAACACCATTAGTACCAGAGTACCAATCTAGGTGATGCTACTGTGACATTAAATGAGAGACACTACTGTGAAATATAAATTTAGTTTTCTGCTTTACATAACGACCTGCATATCGTTTTCTACAATCCATAACGACATACATATTGTTATTAGTACTGTATGAAATTTGATATTTGATGAAATTTTAAAACTTTTATATTGAATTATAGTTATGGACACCGTAGATATGGTATGAATATCAGTTTTTTATCCTGTTGAATATGAATAGTAAGTTGAAGGTGCATAGAAATGAAAGTATGCACAGAAAACAATGCATATTCTTGTTTTGAAGCAAGGATAATCTATCATAAGGTCTAAAGGAGATGATAGCAGCTACAACTTATGCAACCCCTTCGTTCTATTTTTTGTTGGAAGCTAGCATATTCTGTATCCGTATACCTTTTGCCGAATGAGGTTGAATGGAAAATTCTCATGCGCATGATGGTTAGAGAGGTATTCCACAAATACAGGGTTGGTGACGCCAAGAAAAAAAAAAAGCAAGAGATCAGCTAGAGAGACACGTCACCTCATAAGTGCAGAAGGTGCAAAAAAAGTGGTCATGTTCGCTAAACTTGAATGGGCCAAGCAGCTCATAGTGAAACTTAAGGTTATGATATTGTCGTGACTTGTGAATTTATGATTTTGTTCTTATTAGAAGCACAAAATGATTTGTTAGATTTTGTAGTCACTGTTCTATTATCGTTTTATGCTATAAGAACGAAAATAATGTCATTTTACGTTGCTCTATTTATTTTTTCACATTATAGATGAACAACTTTTATATCATTATAGTTGACATAGATGCCGTTTCAATACTAAAAATGCACTAATATACATAAGGAAATTGAAATCGTTTGTGAGATACAAAACGACATTAATGTTGTTTTACTGATTTTCATAATGACATTGAACTCATTCCTGAGATACAAAACGAGATTGATGTCGTTCCTATATGAAAATTACATTGATTCACATAACGACATTGAAATTGTTCTAGAGATACAAAATGATATTTATGTCATTGATTTACACAAGGACATTGAAATTGTTCATAAGATACAAAAAGACATTGATGTCATTCCAGTACGAAAAATGCAATGTTTTACTAATTTTCATAATGACATTGAAGTAATTCATGAGACATAAAGCGATATTGATGTCGTTCCTATATGAAAATTTCACTAATTCACATAACGACATTGAAATTATTCATGAGGTACAAAAAGGTATTTATGTCATTCCAGTACGAAAATCACACTGCTTTACTGATTTTCATAAAGACATTGAAGTTGTTATAGACCAATGAAGCGATATAAATGTCATTATGTAATTTCGTGAGTTTGATACATATCAATATCACTGTTGCTATGTGTGAAAGTAAACGATATATTTGACATTTTAGTTATGATTTGAACTGGAACGATATCAATGTCATCAAAATTTTACTGAAATGATATGGATGTCTTTAAGTTGTTTCATGGGTTTAATACATAATGATAACATTGTCATTACTTATTATGAAAACGATATCTATGTCGTTTTAATTATGATTGAACTGGAATGATATCAATGTCGTCAAAATTTATGCTGAAATAATATGGATATCATTATATTATTTCTTGGGTTCGATACTTATGATTTGTCGTCATTTTTTTTGTGTGCGCTGTGTAAGTTTTTGGTCATAACAGCTTCTATGTCATTTTATTGTTTTATAACGATTTCAATGTCATTATAAAATTAGTAAAGCAATGTATTTTTTTATATTCAAACGACATCAATATCGTTTTGTGTCTCATGAACGATTTCAATGTCGTTATATGATTCAGTGCATTTTTTGTACTGAAACAACATCAACATCGTTTTGTATCTCAAGAACGAAGTCTATGTCATTATTTGAAACTGTAATTATATTTTGTCATAACAACCAAAATGTCATTTAATTGGTTTGGGACTATATTAGTATCCTGGACATGTATGATATCTTAACTTAAAGTTTCAAAAGCCTAATAAATATGTAAACTTCAATTCAATTCAATTCAATATCGTGAATCTTCACAATTGCAAATGACTAGCTAGTAGCTACACAAAGTAACTACAGAACATTCTTAAAATATCAAACGAAATAGTAAAATACAATCTAAGACTCGAAGTCCCATGCCAACAACTCTACAGCTAATTTCTTCCACTACATCGGTACATATTCCAAGCGAATTGCATTTACATCCATCTTCGTTTGCAGAAATTATATGTACTTCAAAGTAAATGTCCCGCAGTCAGATCTACAAATTAGTTGTGCAATTACGTCAATTCTCAAAACTAAAATAATACAGTACTAACAAAAATAATATTAGTCAACTTTACCCATTTCTTTGTTGAGGAACATCTTTCACCTTCACAAATTTGAACGTCTCTCTACTATATTTTTCATCACTTGTGACATGCAATTTTATCAGTAAAGAACTAATCTCCTAGAGAGTGAGAATGTAAGCTTCCAAAGCTACCCTACGAACGTGACCCTTAGTAAATCAATGTACGTGTTCTCCTCTATGCCCACAACGTCAAGATAATGATCAGTCCCAACTTATACTTATCGCTCTTTTTTTGCAACTTACAAATGCATTGTACACATCTTACTTAGTAATTTTTCCCCACTTTCCTAAAAATATTCCTTCACAATCCGACATTCAACCCTGAATTCAAGTCGATCACTAATACAAATTCTTCCAACCCAAATCTTACATGTTTATCTCCAATCTTAAACCATACTTTTTTTCATGGTCTTCATCATTCACAATAGTAATCGATGCACAATCTGTGATGCCAACTTAATTTTCCTTGGTATAAGAAGTGATCCGAAGTAGCTCTCCTAAAGCTTGTTTTTGTGATTTATATCCAACTTTTTTATAAACATCGTACACTATTTTCAATTTGCATCTAGTCGTTGTTGTAGCATTAGTTTACGTGTTCTCCATAGCATTTCAAAATACAAAACAACTAATGATTAGCAAAGACGTAAATCAAATAAATTAACAAAATAGGTTCTAGTGCACATTAATTGGAGATGTTGATTTTGGAAAAAGAAAATAAATTGTTTTCTTATATATATGTTGCATGAGATCTTCATTTTTATGAGTCTTCTGAAATACATTTATAGGTCACGCTTGAAAAGAACACAATTTAATTTTTCAATATGAATTTGATGTTCAAAACGAAGTTCAAACTCCAAATACCAAATACCAATATAAAAGCAAATAAAATCAAGAATCACCTTTCCAGAACATCTCGCACAAAAATTCAAGGACATCATCTTCATCCTTCCTCTATTCTTTACAAATGAATTTTATTTTGCAAATAACAGCCGCAGCCAACTAGGAGCACCATCTATGCCCTTAACAAATATTTGAAAGAGTATTTTAGTATACAAAATGCACAAATTCAATTGTCATACACAATTTAGTAAACATGAAATTTCTTTCTATTATCTGCAAGTGTAACAACAAACTGGTACGAAGACTTGTGATTCCCATAATTATATTAAACAATAAATGATATACATCATAGTTTATAGTTGATTTTTATATAATCTATTTCATAGCATGGATCCTCTGAAAATAAAGTCATGAATAAAAAAAAAAATAAAAAATTGAAACAATTTGGAGACCTCTTTTTTGAGACTCTTCAATTGAGAAACATCTCAATGATCTTCATTCATAACTAACTTAAGAAGATTCATGTGCAGAAGTCGGTTCATCAATAAAAAAGGTATTAACCTATCCACAAATTATTAAGCAGAAATTTAATGGCAATAGATAAAATCATAAATAACCTGTCAAAGGACTGGAGAAATGCATCAAATTTGTAACAGGAGGAAAACTAAAATTGTTAGATAAATAAGAGTATTCAATGGGGGCTCATCGCTGGTTTGGAAACAAAGAAGACAGATTTTTAATCTCAACTCTCCACAGACAAAACCATTCCTTTTAAAACTCTGTACAATAGCCGACCTCAGAAGAAGAAAGAGAAGAGACAGTTTTTTTACTTGAAAGAGAAGAGTTTGGGAATTTGAAGGAGAAAAGGGGGTTTTTAAAAAAAAATAAAAATGAGAAGATGGTTTTGCAATTGTTAATTTGGGGGAGACGGGTTTCTAATGTGAGCCCCGTTTGATCTACATTATTATCTCATTAAAATGAAAAATATGACCGTTATCCATCACATCAACATTTAAATTCAAATTTTATATCTCCGGTGTGGGCCCCAATAACGGTTATATTTTTCATTCTCATTCTACAAAAAGGTGGCTCAAACAGGGTCCAAATGTGATTTC
>CAIGRT010229305.1:0-10485 GCA_903798405.1 Fraxinus platypoda
TTGACTGGTGTTGAATTGATTGTTAGACTTTTTCGCTTGATCCCAGTCAAGTGTGCCAAGTTTAGACTATCTCAAGAACCATTTGTTTAACTCTATTGCTTTTGAGTTGTTTTGATTGAAAGACTACAGGAAATTTTTAGACTCTTTATTGTATGAAAATATGCTGTGCGCTTTCTTTGTATTGAATATGGATACTTCACTGGCAAAACATTTTCCGTAGTGTATAAAACTTTTTCGAGTTGTCCATATTGAAAGGAAGTAAAAAGTCTAGCAAATACCAACTCGACCCTCGGCCTAGGGTTGGGTTCATTGAGACAAGTTTTTGTTGTCTCTTGACTAGAGTTTGTTTAGTTGGTTTCATGGAGATAGGTTTAGGGCTTAGGTTCTAATATGCCAGATGTTTATAGGAAGTTATATTATCTCTTCAGAAAGTTCTTTTGCGATCTTGCTAAATAAGTTTAGGGCTTAGATTCTAAGGTTTTAGGCGTTTACCAGAAGTCATATTATATCCTCAAAAAAGATTGAATGATCGACTAGGGTTCATAATTTGAAGTCTTAGGGTTTACGGAATAGACACTCATTTTATTACTGCTTGATAGAGCACATTGATTGAATGTCTTCAATCTTGGTAATTTTTTTGGATGTATGTAGTGTTTCCTTTTGAAAATCTGACATCTAACCCCATTACTTTTTGAGTGGCAAAAGATTGGGCTTGGTATGATATTTTTGTGACCCTTTATAGTATGAAAAATATGATGTATGCTTTTAGGGAAGAGTTGATGATGCACGATCATTCTGTTAAAGGCTGATTGTATCCTTGACTGGTGTTGAATTGATTGTTAAATTTTTTCGTTTGATCCTGGTCAATTTTACAGGTTTAGACGTTTCAAGTCCCACCGTCCAACTCTATTGCTTTCAAGTTGTCTTGATTAAAAGAACGCAGAAAATTTTAGACTCTCTACTGTATAAAATACTCTGTATGCTTTTATTGTATTGATTATGGAGTATTGCACTGGTAAAACATTTTTTTTGTAATGTATAAAAGTTTTTCGTTGAAGAAAGTAAAAAATCTAGCAAAATACCAAATCGAGTCTAGTTGAGAACCCTTGACTGGAGTTTTGAGTTCAGAAACTGATCTGTAGTGTATAACAGTTTGTCGTTGAAGAAAGTAAAAAATCTAGCAAAATACCAACTCGAGTCTAGTTGAGATACCTTGACTGGAGTTTTGAGGTCAGTGATACTAGTTTCTGATTTCTCTAGACTAGAGTATGAGATTTCATATGTTTATAGGAAGGTATGTTATCTCTTCAGAAAAGGTTTGTCGAGATAAGTTTATGGCCAAGGGTCTATGATATCAGGTTTGTTTAGAAGCCCGTTGTCCAATTTTCTGGATTGTGTGTAATAGAAGATTGTGTCAATTGGCCAACCATCTTTGACCCCTCTCCTATGCGCCCACAAACAGAGCAACACTTGTGAGATGATAAAAACTGAGATTCAAAATTTTGAACAATACAGAAGGGAAGCTGGCTGTGTCCAGCAATGGGGATAATTGGTTGGGGTCTCTTATGGAACCAATTAGCATATACTTCCTATAGAAACTGGTCTATTCATCTTAGATTTTGGCAGGCAATGTTTTGATCTCACTTACCCTTGTGTTCTCTCATTTCAATAACTCAGACCTAGCAAGGAGCTAGAAAATATAGAGCAGGTGAATTTGTTCTGAGCGTGGTTTTGGAAGTGTCCATCTGTTTGCGCTTTCATGGAATATGCTTATGCTCTCAGATTCTTGAATGAATTACATCCTAATGTCACAAAAATCTGTTGTCGGATTGTGCATGCCTGTTGGAAATGGCATTTTAAGTACCAGAATCAGCTCTAGAAGCATGTTTCGATTAGCAAGGTAAGGTTACAATTTGAAATTATTCCTATATTTCTTGGAATACAAGTTAGTAGAACTATAGGTCATGGTGGGTTGGTCAATTGCATTAGGTAGGAGATGTAGTTCTTGTTTTAACTCAAGTGCATTTGCCATTCGCATTCCCTGATAGAAGAGGCTGGACTGTCTTCCCTTAGGAAAGAAAGCCAACATAACTGGGACTTTTGCCCCTTCTTCGACTGTGTGAATTCCAATGTTTGAGTTCATATTTGTCTCGCAAAACCCAGAAACACATAGTTCACGCAGACTCGGGTATTCTTTGGCAAGAATCCTTGTATAGGCATTGCCAGCTGCTTTCGACACTATGCCCCCGTTTGGCACGGATTAAAATCCAAATTTTAATTTAAGTCAATATTCACAATTAATTTTAATCACATATTTTATGAGTTTCACAGACAACAACTTTTTAACCATACATTTCATCAACTTTTATCAAAATCTACTAAAAATCTAATTTTAATTTTCACCAAACAGAGTCTATATGTAGATAGATACAAGGGCCAATCTCTTGATTCCAAGCTAAATTTTGGGGATAAATTCTTATACCTGAAGTTTTCCTATAGTTGCAGACACATTTACAATTCTTCCTGAATCTGATAATACGACTTTTTTTAGTAACTTTTGATAAATAAGCAACTGAAAAGTAAATTTAAGCTTTTATTTTTGCTTCTGTTTCTTGTTTTACATGGACAAAGCAACTCTCATAAATACCTCCTTTCTGTAAACAATAGTCGGATTGAATTCGTATCAACACATATTAATATAAGTAAGACGAGAGTTCGGGGATTTTTATGTGGAAATTAGGCACTGTACTGTTTATAGATGAAAAATTCTTTTCAAAAACATATTTTTCAATAAAATAATATTACACGCAAATTCAAATTTTTTTTTTAGCTGTAAAAATTCGTAATTTTTCGGGATGAGGTTTTAGGCTACCTATCCCCTTGATCTAGACACGAACTAATTTCTCTCTCTCTTGAAGACATATTAAAAAATTGAATATTTCAATTTGGAGCCCCAAATTTTAGTGTACTTTTGTAATTTGTCCTTATGTGATTAAGCATTTTTGGGTGCAAGTAAAAACCTACTTAATCCCATATTAAAGTCAGCTCATTGGGATCAAATAGGATAAATGTCATGTTTCAAGTCTCTTTTGTACAATTCATGTCCAATCTAGACATCTCGATTGAATCAGGCGAGGAATATAAATACCTTGTGAGATTAAGGCTGGACATTATTCAATTCTATCATTGAAATGATAACTAGAGCGAACCATACATGATATGACGGAAACGACTGTTTGCGCACCAAAATGTTGATGATTTGAGGATGGTTGTGCGAAANTGACGGAAACGACTGTTTGCGCACCAAAATGTTGATGATTTGAGGATGGTTGTGCGAAAAATGAAAGAATAGGTCCTGATTTAACACATATGCATTAGTATGAGGACCGTTTCTGAAAATTAGCCTAAAAACCCCTAAAACCCTTGCCTCTTCATTTCCACCTTAAACCCTAAAATTACCAATTTCTTTCCCTATTCCACAATGCATTTCTCCTCCGTTCTCCTTCGGAATCGATTAAAGCCCGTACTCAAAACTCTCTGCCACAGCCAAATTTTCCTCCGCCAAATGGGCGGTGGCCCGCGCACCTTCCCGGGCGGTCTCAACAAATGGCAGTGGAAGCGAATGCACGAGAAAAAAGCTCGGGAGAAGGAGAAACGCCTCCTTCAGCAAGAAAAGCAAGTCTACCAGGCCCGAGTACGGTCTGAAATCCGGGCCAAGCTCGCTAATGCTGAGAAGCCGGGTTCTCAAAAGCCCGATCAAAACCAGCACAATTATGGACCGTTATCTCCCCAAGACCACATCAAGGCCCTCGCTGATCGGTTCATGAAGGAGGGCGCTGAAGATTTGTGGAATGAATGTGATGGCCCTGTTAAGACTCCGGTGCCTAAGCCGCCGAAAAGCCAGGTTTTTGGTGAGCCTATTAACTTGCAGAAACTGATTTTGGAGAAATCGCGTCCCAGTGTTAAGAAAGAGAATGGTTTGGGCGAACTTTCGGGGAATTTTAGTGGTTTCTCTAAATCAAGGAATTTTTCTACTCATACCGCGTGGCGTAGTAATTTTATGGGGAATCTCTGGAATGAGTATTCAAGAAAAATGCATTCTAGAATTGGTTTATTGGATAGGTATAGATGTGGGATTTTATTGAGTACAAATAATTTAATAAATTTGAGGCATTATTATTCTGTGGATGTGGGGAGTACAATGAGAAGTAAAAGGTTGAATTTTGCAAGTAATAACAGTTTAACAAGCAAAGACGGTGCAGTTTCGAAAGAAGGGTCCTCTGGTGGGAGGAGAGTGAGATGGCCGAGGTTTCGTGGTAATAAAATGGATTCATCGGATGATGAAGACACCGATGATTATGATGATGATGAGGATGAAATGGAAAGTAGCGCTAGAAGGATTGTTGGTAGCAGTGCAGCATTGGGAAAATACGACATGAAGACCAAGAAGCGAGTACCTTTGAAGTTTCTGGAAGAAGAGAATGATTTATCTCAGCAAGTTGAGGCAATCAGGGAGCAGTTCAGCAAGAGGAGTTTAGAGGAAGATGGAGGAGAAAAGGACGAAGATGAATCCCTTCTTAGTTCAAAAAGGTATGTGGGATTTTATATTTGAAAATGGTATTTTTCTGTATTAGAGGTTTTTAGTATCGTATTTTTTTTGGACTTTTTTGCTAATAACGTGCTGTGGATTATGCTTATTCAGGTTTGATGAGTGTGATATATCTTCGTTGTCCATCCGAGCACTTGCTGAGGCAGGCTATTTGCAAATGACCAGGGTCCAAGATGCTACACTTTCTGCTTGCCTCGAGGGTGTGTAGTAAATTTTATGGACATCTTTTCTATATAACATTGACTCAGTGAACATATTGTTTAGTTTCTGGATTAGTTGGTTAGAACATGTTCATTTTAGCCACCCTTTCAGTGGAGTTGAAGTTGATCATCATAAAGCACATAACTAAAAGATTTTTATTCAATTTTTTTACCTTATTTTTGAATGGAAGATCTTCAAAAGTTTAAACTCTTCGTAAACATGGTCTGCTTCTTTTGATCTACAGCACCAAACACAACTAGTTTTAGCAATGATGAGACTAAAGTTTTCATGTATGTAATATCTATGAAACTTAGATCTTGCATATAATTTAAGCTCATTTTTGACTCCCTTTAAAACAAAACAATTTATTTCTCATGCTCATTTTCAACCACACATTCAAAACAATAAATATTTTGCATGTAAATCCAAAAAAATTTCTCACTTTTTAACTACACAATCTCCAAAAAATCACTATTCAAAACATCATTTTTACACAATAATGGCCATCAAACAGGGGCTTAAATGATTTTGGTTTGTCTTCTTGGCAGCCAGTTAATATGTTCACAGCCATTAGTAATTTTAAATATTCGTACTGTTATCAAGAAAGGAATAGACGATATTCTATTTATTTGTTGAAACTTTATGTGAAATTATGTACAATTTGAGCTTTTTGTTGGTTCTATCCTAGATGATTTATCCAACTTTGTCATGATTTTCCTTCCTTGTATAGAATTTTCCATGTATTCCCAAAATTCTTCAGCAGTTCAACTAAATAAACGAAAATTTTATTTTTCTCATAGTTTTTCTTTTCCCACATTGTCCTCGGAAACAAGCAGGACTTGCATTGAAATTGTGTTGTGTAAGAATAGCATTTTGGGTTTGCGGGATTTATTGTATCCTGCCACTGTTGGAATCCAATAAACCCTGCTATTTAATCAAACTTACAGTTCGATAGAGAGCAGGGCGTGAAACCTCATGAATCATTTTTGCTTTGTACGCTCTTTTTTGTCATTTCTTATCATCCTTGGAATAGTTTGCAAGAATCTATATTTTCACTTTCTTTTCGTTCTTGGAATTTGTTTCCCTCTTACTTTTTTGTTGCACTCACAATCTTTCACTCTGAACAGGTAAGGATGCTTTAGTCAAAGCCAGAACTGGCACGGGCAAAAGTGTTGCTTTTCTGGTATATCACAAATCTTTTGTTTCTCATACTTCTATTATCATCATCCTGCACCCTGTTTGTTTTTTCCATCACTGCTGCTAAACATAAACAGCTTCCTGCTATTGAAACAGTTCTGAAGGCATCACGTAATAAAATAGATCAACGGGTCCCACGATCCCCACCTGTATATGTTCTTATTATCTGTCCCACAAGAGAACTTGCAAGTCAAATTGCAGCAGAAGCAAATGTTCTCCTGAAGTACCATGAAGGAATTGGTGTGCAAACACTAGTTGGAGGAACACGATTTAAAGTTGATCAAAAACACCTAGAATCGGATCCATGTCAGGTATCCCTAAATTTTTAGCATAATTGAACAACTTTGTAATTCAGACCTGTTTCTATATTTTTTGCTGTTGGCAATGGTTACTATTATCTTTTAACTTTTGGGTGTGATTTTTGCAGATTATTGTTGCAACTCCTGGTAGATTGTTGGATCACGTTGAAAACAAGTCTGGCTTGTCTGTGCGGTTGATGAGACTGAAGATGCTTATACTCGATGAGGCAGATCACTTGCTAGACCTTGGATTCCGAAAGGATATGGAGAAAATTGTTGATTGTTTGCCACGCCAGAGGCAGTCTTTACTCTTTTCGGCTACAATCCCGAAGGAGGTTCAAACTAATTCCTTGTTACTTATTGTTCTGCTGAATGATGCTAATGATGAATAAGAGAACCTGTTAAGCTCTTTGGTTTGAATGTCAATATTGTCAATTTTCAGGTCCGTCGAATATCTCAACTCGTTCTGAAAAGGGAACATGCCTACATTAATACAGTGGGCATTGGTTGTTTGGAAACTCATTCTAAGGTACATTTTAATTATTTTATGACCGTCAAATTTTATTTGGGATGAAGTGTTAACTTCCTACTCTCTCTATGAAAAACTGAGGCTGCTAAGATCAAGAATTCATGTTTACGTTACTTTCTCTAAGTGATATACTGATTGGTGATTAGTAGATGCTCATTTTTACTTGTCAAGCAGGTTAAGCAATTTTTTTATGTGGCACCACATGAACAGCATTTTCAAATAGTACACCATCTTATAAAGAGCCATATATCTCAAGTACTTGGTTACAAGGTAGGCTGCTTTAGCTTTTTGTGTTCTATAAGTGGTTCTAAAATTCTCGACTGGTTTTTTTTCCCTTATTATTGATTATTGTTTGGCTTCCTCTCAGGTTATTGTTTTCTGTACAACAGCAATGATGACATCCCTCATGTTTTCCCTTTTGCGGGAGATGAAATTGAATGTCAGAGAGATTCATTCCAAAAAGCCTCAATCCTATCGTACTAGAATATCTGATGAATTCAAGGAATCAAAAGAATTGATTCTGATAACATCTGATGTTTCAGCTCGAGGGATGAATTATCCTGATGTTACACTGGTTATTCAGGTAAAGGAAAGGAATTAAATTTATAGATTAGCTTTTGGAACTTGCTTTCATATAGGAAACATACTTATTTAACAAACATGTAGCCTAAATTGAGAAAGCTAGCATCCTATATGACAAGAATGGTGCAGATTTTACTTGTTCTCCCTTCCTTTCCTCCTCGATGTGTATGCAGTAAGATTGCAGCCTTCATGCATATATACATACATACATGTATGTACATATATATATATATATTTTATTATTTTATTTTTTTTGGTTCAGGAGTATTTGTGAAATCTAATAGAGATCACATTTCTTATTTGATCATGCACCTTTTTCACTACGATTTTTTGGTCATTTTTACCCTCAGATTTTTTCAGTAGTTGTCTTTGTGGTTGTGTTGCAATATTGGTATTTCCTTTTAACACTTTGGGTATGTGTGTGAAGCCAACTGTGAATTATATTTTCAAGTGCACAAGATATATTTTTGCGGGAGAAAGAGAAAAAGAAGTATCTTCTCTTGATTGATCTTTACCCATTTCGTTTTGGGTCTATGATATGTAGATGATTGGTGGTCTTTTTGGTTGTGTCGGATTTACCATGTTATTTGTTTGAAGGTTAAGATTTTGTGGCTACGTTTATAATATGTTGCACGGACAAGGACACACTTGCTGGACACGTTAATTTAAATACTGTAAAATTGTAGATTCATATATTCTATCTTTATACTTTTCATCTTTTAATAAAATTAATTGTTTTCTTAGTTTTGATTTTTGTTCATGAAATCTTATAAATTGGCTTAGTAGCTAGCTATATGTTATATTAAAATAACTTTTAATTAAACTAGATATCCACCTTTTTGGGCTCCATTTTTTAAGAAATGCATTTTTCTCTTTCTTATTTTCAACCACAGATTCTCCAATAAAATAATATTATTTGTAAATCTAATATTTTTTCTTATTTTTTGATTATATATTCTCCAAAAAATCACTATTTCAAAATACATTTTTCCCAAAAATCTATTTGTAATGGAGCCCAAACAAGGGCTACACTGTTAGGAAGGAAAAGTACATTTAGTATATGTCATGGAGTGTTTTGGAAGTGTTGGTAACAGAAACGACATGGCATTGTGTTGGTCACGGACATGCTACAACAATAGTATTGTTTGTGCATCATAGCGTTTATAGTGGCATTGCGGTCCACTCTGGTGCTTCGTCAATGCAACTTCTACTTTGTACAAGAGTTGTAATAAATCAAATATTACAACACACCTATATTCCTATCCTCAATATGGTCAACTTGTATCACCATTAGTGGATTCTCTTTACAACATTATTGAATCCTTGAATGTAATTCCCACATGCTATTTGAATGCACAATATGCAACATATGCTTTATAAATATTTAGTGTGTATTCCCAACAACCGATTCTTAAGGTCTTTTCTTATCAGGTGGGTATACCTTCAGATCGAGAACAATATATTCATCGTCTTGGAAGAACGGGGCGGCAGGGGAAAGAAGGCGAAGGAATTCTATTGCTTGCACCCTGGGAACAATTTTTCATGGATGATATTAAGGACCTTCCCATTGAGAAATGTGCATCGCCACATTTGGATCCTGATTCAATAGTAAAGGTCCACAATCTCTGTTCTGCTGTAGATAGAATTTTTTTTTCTCCTCCTAAAACCAGCTGATTATTATGCATGTTTGGATGGGCTTAGAGCATGTTTGGTGTGGCTTATATTTAAGATAAGCAACAAATGTGTATCTTGTTTTTAATATGGACCCACCCAGGGGCATAGGTAAGGGTAGCTCAGTCCTGCCCCCAGCCCATTTGATTTTTGATTGGTAAAAAGTTAATTTTTGGGATTTTTTTTTTCCTTTTATGTATCAGCCCAGTACAATTTATTTATTTATTTTTTGGCCCCGTCCCTGGACCCACCTACATTCAAAATAAACAAAATAAGCCCATACATTAGGAGCTTATATCTAAGATGCCACCCCAAGCATGCTTTTAAGAATTAGCCCCATTTTGTGGCCAAAGTTGTGCAAAGTCAGCACGTTTTGGACCCAGAGCTTAAAAGATAGAATAAGCTATGTAGGTGGAGTTATTTTCACCTCAAAAATAGTGAGACCCACAGCTTTAAAGCTGTGGGCTTATTTGCTAAGCTTGCTTAGACCCCCTGGGTTCAAATCCAACCCAACACTCTCCCTTGGAAAAGAAAGAGAGGAAGAAAGAAGCTATGATGTAAACATTTACTTGTTTTTGGTTCGTTGTTATGTGGTGTTTTGAATTATTTGTCACTTGCAGATGGAAGATTCAATGAAAAAGATTGATGCTAGTGTTAAGGAAGCAGCTTATCATGCTTGGCTCGGTTATTACAACTCGATTAATATAATTGGCAGAGACAAAACCTCACTTGTTGAGTTAGCCAACCAGTTTTCACAATCTATTTGTTTAGACAAGCCACCTGCACTCTTCCGAAAGACAGCGTTAAAGATGGGATTGAAAAATATTCCTGGCATTCGAATACGGAAGTAGCACCATCTTTTTGGTTCTTCAATGGTCAACATAACGACGAGGACTGTGTGTATATATGTGCCCTAGGAAGAAATGGCAATTCTTAGTGTGTTAATTTTCAATCTAGTTTCAGCATTTCGTTTTTCACCCATGATGTTTTGTTTGTATGTGATTTACCTTGAATCTCAGTAGTATAATCAAGATCCCTGATTAAGCATATTGCAAACTAAACATGCATGTAATTTTTGTACCTTGCAGACTTTGTGGCATTTTTAGTTTGAAACCATATTGATTTTGTACTCAAACTGTCACCATTTTTGTTATAGTCAATATTCATTGTTAGAGGTGTCTCATACAGGCGTGCTTCAGGCCCTGACCATGATGTGGTTTTTTTGTATGGCCTAGTAGGTATGGTGGCATAATATCGACTTGACACATTTCACATCTCTCGAGTCTAGTGCACGTGCTTGACTTAGGGTTATCAGGCGCTAGTAATAAATACAGTACGAGCATATGTGCATTGATCAAGACTAGCGGTGGCAACTAGCCGAGCCGAGCCGAGCCGAG
>CAIGRT010229349.1:0-30757 GCA_903798405.1 Fraxinus platypoda
TTTGAGTTTATGTCACTTTTTTTGAAAAAGTAAAAAAGTGACAATTTTTATAAAAAAGTGACATTGTATCACTTTTTTCATTTTACACCGTATTTTTTACTTCTTAAAAACCTTTCATATGATTTTTCAAAACACTTCTAATTTTAAAGGTATTTTTGTAAATACCCCTTATTATTTTCTGACCAGTTTCTTCTATTTTTGGGTTATCAAAATCTTGATAAATATGGACTCCATTTTTTTTTTTTTTTTGGAGAAATATGTAAATTAAATTATCAAAATTAATGGATGTACATTACTTGGTACAGATAATCACAAACACGTACCCCATGAAAAATTAGATAAAACTAAATCCACCATTTCGTGGATTCTTTAAACAAACATCAACATTTATATTCTAGTAATACTCGAAAGAACCAAGAATTCAATGCCATTTTAGTTTACAATTTGAAAGAACATGAAGACTCCATTGACAGTATTATGTATTTTGGTTGCTGTTGTAACCGGCTGCACTGAGAACAATCAAGATAGAACGCCGGTGCGGCTGCAGCCAAAAGCTCCGGCGCCTGCCTTGGCTCCACCGGTGACCGAGGACTGCATCAGCCTGATTTTCAATATGGTGGATTGCATGACATTTTTGAGCAATGGTGGGATCGAAACGAAGCCTGAGGGGTCGTGTTGTTCGGGATTCAAGATGGCCGTGGACAAGAATGGTGACTGCATTTGCAGAGCCCTAAAGAGCAGTATCAGTTTGGGTATTGATGTCAACATGACTAAGGCTATGAAATTGCCTTCTGCATGTGGTCTCTCTTCTTTTAAGCTTGCTGACTGCAAAGGTCACTCTCTACACACATTTATATGCGAATAATTCTAGTTCAATTTGTCATGAGAGGTGTTACATGTACACCCGGATTTGGCTCCTGGGTGACCGAATGCAGATGTGGCTTGGCTGGTGGAACTTTGTTTTATGTTCACCAGCCAATGAACAACTGTCGCCTCTGCATTCTGTCACCAAGGTGGTAAATCTAGATATACAAGTAGCATCTCTCTATTAGATATACTCTTAACATTGAAGATTTGAAGGAGTCTTTTTAATTTTAGGATTTCTCAATATTTTAACTACCGAATGAAGGCATCAAAATGACTTACATTTTCTATATCAAGTGACAATTCTTTTCATCTGTTGCAGTTAAGACTCCATCAACAGCTGCTCCACCTCCAAAGTCTCCGGATATTCCCACCCCGACAAAACCACCACCAGCCCCCTCCGGTCATGCTGGAACACCGGAAGCCCCCTCTGGTCATGGCGGAACACCGGCTCATCAAGCTGCAGCTCCATCTCATACAAGCAATGGAGCTTATACCACATATGCCACCCTTTCAATTCTTTTTAGTTTGTTTCTGCCTCATCATTCTTTAATGTCTTAGCTTAAACTTACGAGTTCAAAACCTTCTCTCTTTTTCTCATTTTCTGTCAGAAATGAATTAATCTTTAATTTCTTGTGCTTAAATTAGGTTCTTGAATAGCTTAGTTTCAGTTATACTCTATTAACTTCTTAGGATTCTTAATTAGATTTACATTATTTTGGCTTTGTTTAAATATTGGATTTGATAAGTTATCTGTTTTAAGAATCAGTTTAATGGATTTTATTTTGTTTAATTTTGGTGCTTCTTTCCCTTCTTTTGTTTGGTGGAATGTATTATTTTGATTCTTGTGAAGATTGTCAATAACTATTTTAGTTCTATAAAGACAAATTTCCCTATACTAGAGTAAAGATAAAACCAACAAACAGTAGTTCATTCGTGAAGGAGAAAAAAAAAAAAAATAATAATAATAATAAAATTCGCAATCTATATCATACTTGTTTTTCTAAACATATTTGGTCATGTTTAAAAATTACTTTTTTAGATAGTAAGCTTTTCTAGAATTTTAGGAGTTCAATTTTACAAAATTGAACAAGGAATTGAAGATTTATTCACGTCAAAAACTATTTATTCCCAAATTGAAAAGCCCTCTTTCTCTAGCTCTATTGCTTCTTCAACAAACAAATGCTCCATTCTTAATCACATTGTACCCCATCTTCCATTGATACCAAAAAACTCAAAATCAAATAATTAAAATGACAGAATTTTTGAATTCATATATATTATTATTGAAAAACAGAGATTCTAAGATACTTTCGTAGTCATGGAAGATGATAAGGGCAAAACTAATGAATTTTACGAGAAAATCGAGGCCTCGAAGTTCATAGAATTTACTGTCCCCAGCCATTATTGCTCCAATGATCACTAGTGGTTCTGTCAACACATAGGTAGTTTTTAATGCCTCAATTTATTTTCTAGTTTTTTCTGATTATTTGAACTGATTTATAATTTTCTATTTCGATTTGAAATTCTGGGTTTTTTTTTTACTGCATTTTTTTGTTTTTTATTATTTCTTAATTAGCTTTAATTTATGATTAGAAATGTGTGATATAATGATAATAAATTTAAATAATTTATTTATATTTAAAAATGTATAGTGATTATGGGAATTAATTATCCTAATCTTTGTAATTAGTACGTTTGAATAGCCCAATAAAAACGAGTTATTAAAATTTAATAAAACATATCTAGTATCTATAAATGGGTACAAGAAGCTGCCACAAATTTGTTTTTCCCTTCGGTGTTATTTGGATGCCTCGTGTTTTGTTTAGATATTTCAATAGTTATCTATGAATAGAATTGAGAATTGGAGAAAGATTCATTTAGCAGATGACTTTAAACCTTACCTTTTTTGTATGGTAAGTATTATTTTAAGGGTCTTAAAGCATGTTCAATAAGTAATATTGAAGAGGACTAGACAATACTATAAGTAAGGTTTTAACTACACTATATGTATCATACACGATGATGTTTAGAGCAATTTTCTAAGACCTGTGTTTTCCTATATTGGTTGTCTTTTAAGATGTGACCAACAACACGAGGAAGAAATAGATTCTGAAACAATCTTTAAGAATTTTGTTCTTCATGTTAGTCTCCTCAGGCGATTTCTATGCTCAAATGGTTGTTTTTTTCTGGAAGATAAACAAGTTTTTAACTCCTTGTTGATACAGGTAATGGCAGCTACGAGTTCAAATGTAAGACTTTGAAAAGAACTCCACAAAAGTGCATCAATGTAAATCATTGTGAATTTTACCTTTGATAATCAAATGGGGCGACGAAATAAAATTATGTAACTAAATCCAAATGTAAAAATTGTCAAAGATATAGTTGCTTTATATTTTCTTTAGATAGTTTTCATGCAAACAAACTCAAAATGAAGTAGTTGTAAAGTATCTAAATGTTTTAGATCTTTTTGAAACCTAGCAATGAATCGAGTGCGATGGTAAAAAAAAATTCATGTGACCTACTCTAAAAATGAATTCAAGTGACCTATTTGGCATTTCATAAATTCATAGAATTTCTAAACTTATTTCATATATAATGTATGAGAACGATTTTCACAAGTGCATGGTATGGTATAATCCTATTCTTTCTGCATTAATTACCATGGAATGAAATCCAGTGCTAGCGTGGCACAATAACAAGACTACTTGTTAAAATAATGCATGGAACATTCATTCTTAATTTTACACTATATACTGCCAAATATACTGTCCCTACAGGAGGTTATTTCTTTGCTGATAGAATTGCATGTCACTAGTGATGACAAATATACCACAGAAAAGTTTAAATTTGTGTAGGTGAAAGATGTTCCTCGACAAAGAAATGAGTAAAGTTGACTAATATTATATTTGTTAGGTACTTTATTATTTTAGTGTTGAGAATTAAAGAAATTGTTCAACGATTTTGTAGATCTGACTACGATTTTGAAGTACATATAATTTATACAAGCGAAGATAGATGCAAATGCAATTATCTTGGATTGTGTACCGATGTGGCAGAAAAATTTGGCTGTAGAGTTGTTGGCAAGGGACTTTAAGCCTTTGATTGTTTTTTGTTAATTCTTTTAATGTTTGATGATATTTTGTAGTTACTTTGTTTTATTTGTCTAGGGTAGTTGAACTGAATTGAAGTTTACATATTTTCAAGTTTTTGAAACTTTCAAATTTAAATATCATACATGTTAGGGATGACAAAAAAAACTCGACAAACCTGATACTCCCAGACCCCGCCCCAAACGGGGTGGGGATTACCTGCTTAATCGGATATTTGGGTCGGGGACGGGATAGGTACGGGTAACGGGTGCCCTACCCCGTTTAATTTTTTTTTTTTTTTTTTTTTAGAATTCAATACTTTAAATGGAAAATTTCACGAAATTTCGTTAGTTCTAATAGAAAATGTCAACTAAAATTATCTAAAAAATATGACAAATAATAAAAGTCTTAGTTTACCAAATATATTTGAATAATTTAACTTTTAAAAATAAATAAATAATTTTAAAAATATATTATTGTCTCACACTAATGAATGTGGGCAATAAAATGAATTATCAAAAACTTATATATATAAAAAACCTAAACGGGGCGCCCCGCCCCGCCCCGCCTTAAACAGGTAATGGGGCAAGGAAGGGGCGAGAAATTGCTTGGCAGGGCGGGGGCGGGGGAAGTTGCACCCAACTCGCCCCCCCTCCCCCCCGTTCCATTCTTAATACATGTCCAGGATACTAATATCGTTCCAAACCAATAAATGACATTTATGTCCTTATGATAAAATATAACTATTGGTTCAGGTACCGAGGTAGACTTCGTTCTTGATATACAAAATGATGTTGATGTTGTTCCAATACAAAAAATGCACTAATTCATATAACGACTTTGAAATTGTTTATGAGACACAAAACGATATTAATATCATTCCAATATGAAAATTTCGTTGATTCACATAAAGATACTGAAATCGTTCCTGAGATATAAAACGATATCGATGTCGTTCCAATACGAACTTTACCGATTTTCATAACGACATTGAAATCGTTATTGACCAATAAAACGACATATAAGTCGTTATACCAAAAAACTTGCACAGCGCGTGCAACGTAGAGAGTCGTGCGCGCGCGTCCAAGAGACCAAACTTTCGTCTTCATTCAATGGAGACCTTCTCTCGTGCAATTTCTAAAAAACGACGACAAATCATTAGTATCAAACACATAAAACAACATAATGACATTCATATCATTTCAGCACAAATTTGGTGTGATTGCCATCGTTTCAATTCAAATCACAACTAAACCGACATATACATCGTTTTCTTTTATATGTCACGAGAGTGATATCATTATATATCAAATCCACGAAATAACATAACAACATTCATGTCGTTTTAGTATTATTTTAACGACATTGATATCGTTCTAGTTTAAATCATAACTAAAACGACATACATATCGTTTCCTTTCATACGTAACGAGAGTGATATCGTTATGCATCAAATCAACAAAATAACATAACGTTATTTATATCGTTTCAGTACAAAATTGACAAACTTAAAATTGTTTCAATTCAAATCATAATTATAATGACATAGATATCGTCTCTTTTCATATAAAACGACAATTATATCGTTCTGGCTAAAAATAACTATTCGATTGCGTACGGTCACCTGACATGCCTGTGACATACGTAGGATGACCAATAGAAGTCATCAAATGGGTAGATACCACTCGAATGACTTAGAAAGAACGAATGAAGATACTTTCCTTCACTCGAAATAGTTCGAAGGTGGGAGACAATTATGGGAACACAAATGTTCTCATAACTTCTTTTGAGTAAGATCGAATTCACCTGATGACCTATTTCGATCGTCCTACAGATGTCGGATGTATGGCGGGTGGCCGTGGATGATCGCATCTTCGTTTTTAGCTGAAATGATATATATATATATATATATATAAAACATTGCATTCAAATCGTTTTAGTACAAATTTAATGTTGTCTGAAATCGTTCCAGTTCAAATCATAATTACGACATATATATCGTTTCTTTTTATGTAAAACGATAATTATATCGTTTATATCGTTTCTTTTTATATAAAACAACAATTATATCGTTTTAGCTAAAAAACAATTATTCGACCGTTCATGATCACCGACATGCCTCTGACATATGTAGGACGATCGGAAAAAGGTCATCAAGTGGATTAATACCACTCGAACAATTTAGAAAGAGCGAACAGAGATATTTTCTTTCTGTCGGAATAACAAAAGTACTTGATAATTATGAAAACACACAAATGTTTCCATGGTTTCTTTTGAGAGACATCAAATCCACTTGATAACATATTTCGGTCATCTTACATATGTCCTATGCATGTCATGGATGATCACATCGTTGTTTTTAGCTTAAATAATACAGAAATCATTTTATATGAACTGAAACGATACACATCATTTTAGTTATGATTTGAACTGGAATGATTTCAATCTCGTCAAATTAGTACTGAAATGATATTGATGTATTTATGTTATTTCGTAGGTTTGATACATAAAGATATCATGTCGTTATGTATGAAAGGAAACGATATATATGTTGTTTTAGTTATAATTTGAACTGAAACGATATAGATGTCGTTATGTTATTTCATGGGTTTGATACATAATGATATTAATGCCGTTACATAGTAAAGAAAACAATAACTATGTCATTTTAATTATGATATGAACTAGATCGATTTTAATCTCACCAAATTTGTACTGAAATAATACGAAGGTCGTTATGTTATTTTGTGAGTTTGATACTTATGATAAAAAAGATCTCCATTGAACGAAGCAAGAAGGTTTGGGGATCAAAACGTTAATCCAAAAAAAATTTGGTTGGCGCGCGCCTTTGAGTTGTTTACCACCTGAGAGAAAATGGTACCTCGCGCATTGTGCAAGTTTTTTGACATAACAACTTCTATGTCGTTTTATTGGTCTATAATGACGCTAATGTCGTTATAAAAACCAGTAAAGCAGTGTGTTTTTCATACTAGTACAACATCGATATCGTTTTGTGTCTCAAGAACGATTTCAATGTCGTTATGTGAATCAATGTAATTTTCGTATTGAAACGATATCAATATCATTTTGTATCTCAAGAACGATTTCAATTTAGTTACGTGAATCAATGCATTTTTTTGTCCTAGAACGACATATGCATCAACTATAACGACATAAAAGTCATTTGTCTGTAATGTGGAAAAAAATAGACATAACAATGTAAATTGACCTTAATTTCAATTCAATAACACAAAAGAGATAATAGCATAATAACTACAAAATCTAATATCAAGATATTAATAGTATAATGATTACAAAATGTAATAAATCATTTGTTGCTTCAATTAAGCCCCAGTTTGAGCCCCATTAAATTAAATTAAATTTCATTAATTTTTTATCTCTCTTAGCCCCCGTTTGAGCTCCATTAAATTAAATTTCATTTCATTAATTTGTTATCTCTCTTCATTTCAACCACACATTCATCAAATAAAATAATATTACACACAAATCTAAAACTTTTCAACCATACATTCTCCCATCAATCACTATTCTAAAAATTTTCAACCCCCAAAAATGGGGGCCAAACAGGGGCTAAGTACAAAATAATAAAACTACAAGTCGCAATAATATTTCGTAGATTACGGATCACTATGAGCTGCTTGGCCCGTGTAAGTGGAACGGATATAAGACCATTTTTCTTGCACTTATTGCACTCACGAGATGTACAATTATTACCTTCAACAGTCCCAATAAATCCACCGCAATTTATATCCTACAAGAAAATGGTTCGACTTTGTGCCTTTAAAAATGCTAAAATTAGAATTTATATCATCAACTACAGCAATTATTGTAAACTTAGCTGACCATCCAATGACCGAGTTTAATGTAAACAAAGCTCCAACATTCACCACCATTGGACTAGCAGGAGCATGTCATTTCCAATTATGTCAATAACTTTAATGGGCACCCACAAATAAGAATTGTATATAACAAGTACTTCTATTATAAGCATATGGGCCTCCATTTCCAAGAACCCAATGATATGAACAATTGATTCTTCACGTCAAATAGTCGTATTTTCAAGAAATCAAACACATACAATGATATGAACAATTGATTCTTCAAGTCAAATAGTCGTATTTTCAAGAAATCAAGCACCTGTTAGTAGATTCATCAAGACAAGGAGGTTAAAAAAAAACTAGAATTTGAATTCAAGAAATCTAAAATTTTCAACACATGGTCTGCCTCCAGCCAAGAAAAAACCCAAAATTGATTTTAAGATTTCATGAAGTAGGGAAGAAGATAATAAGGAAATAAGAAAATTTGATATATCGACCTCCAGCAAGAAGAAATGGAACACAAAACTGAAATTATAAGGATATTTTAATCATTTACAAATTATATTTTTTTATTTTTTTGTATCTTTAGACTTTCTAACTGAAAGACATAGTTGTTGAACTTTTTAAACTAATAATTGATTTGGCTAGTTCATTTAAATGAAAGCCCCACAAAAAAGTAAGGCTTTATTAATGAAAAAAATTACTTCAAGAGAAAAATAGTAAAAGACCCACCAGTTGACAAGAAACTGACTCGTAATGCTTGGACAGTTGGCAACATGTTGGGATTATTTTTGCAATTTGGTCAGTCCAGATCAAGAATTAACTAGGTTTTGCAAATATTATTTTTTCTATTCACACAATAGTAGAATGTTTGATATTACAAAGACTGGTTTGATTCCCAACTCATTTTTCTCGAAATTTATTTTTAACCACATATTCTTTCGATAAAATAATTATCCAATTTTATTTTTTACAGCTTAACCACACATTTTCCAAAATTCATTATTCTGAAACTCATTTTCAACAATAAATGAGACTCAAACATAGGCTAAATCAGACATGACATGACTAGGGCAGGTTAAACGAGAAAAAGGGAACAAGAAAATAAATTGGCTATTTATCTTAATTGGTCATATTATAGACCACGAGGTTTTGTAGAACGTAATTTTGGGAGCTTGCTTCCATGAGCGAATTCAGAATTGGACTATAAAAGTTTCAAGTATGGTTAATATGTTTACCGATAAAAAGAATTTTATAAAGGAAAAAATAAAATTCAATTGCATCTCCATGTACTAATCTCACGGTGAATACAAACTAAAAGGAGAGCTATATACACTAATAAGAACGCGAGATTATTTATTTATTTATTTATTTTTCTCTATTTAGTGATGTGACAAATTTTATGATAGTTGATGTAGTAAGCCTCGACAAAGAGAGGAGATAACATGCAGTCTTTCCTGAACAATAATTGAACAAAAGTTTGTAGTAGTAAGCACTTTTCATTAATTAATCTTTTTCTTGTTTTATTTTCTACACAAGTGCTCAACATTAGCTGCAAAAAAGTAGAATCCAAAGCAAGAACCTTATCAAAAACTTGCGTCTTCTCCTTTATCTCTTTCTGGATTAGGTTCTGGTTGGAAGGGATCCCACCAGCCACTGGTAAATAGGGCCCCAAATGCACCCTTTTGGCAATTGGCATTCATATTATATATTCCAATCCTCATTTTCTAATCAAATGTTAAACTTCTTCAGCAAATTTTGGTGAGCAAGTTAGAACTGCATCTGCCACGGTGAGAAATATCTTGTCTTCTCCTATCAAACTCGTGAAGCCAGAAGCGAGAAGCTTATCCATCACGACCGGACCAGGGTTCGCCAGAACAAGCTGCTCGACAATCAGAAAAGTTTTGAGATAAGTTTTCGACTTGCATAATGATTTTGAGTTTTGGAAATACTACTGGCGTATGGAATGAAAACTTAATTTGACCTCAACGGATCTCTTTTGGAGACCTCTGTACAGTTCCTCCAATGCATGGATGCCGCTGGTGTCGATGTCAGTAACGGCTGCGGAGAATGAAAATTCATGAGAGATCGTATCATTCGAAAAAAGTCCAATAGTATGCTTGGAAATTGTTGGACAAGGTAAGAAACTACTTACGTGACATTTCGACTATCAAAAATTGAATCTTAGGAAGGCCAGCCCTTTTTAGTTGCTCTTCCTCGTCGGTTAACCACCTTAATATCCTGAAAACATGAAAATTTCAGAACTCAAATGATATCAAACTTAGGTTATGACACAACTTTTGTGACAAAATTTGTGCCTTGCCAGACCATTGCAAATTTCAATCAAAACAACTTAAAGTATAGAGAATTAAGGTTTGCAGAAGAGAACAAAATGGGAAGACATATTACCTCTCCCTGATATAGTTAGAGTTAGAAAAGTAAATTGCCGAATCAACCCTCACGATTAACACACCCGGGACCTTCGTTGCCTCGGGATATTGTAGGATATTCCTATAAACATTTGTCCTAGGAATTTTTCCAAGGATTGCTGTCCTTGGCCTTGTAACTTGTAAGAGTAATTTGGCGAAAGATATTGAGACCTATCAGCAGAATATAACACATTTAATGCATTAAGTACAAATCTTAATAAGCAACATGAAATGAGAGAGGCATATTCTCACCGCAATTAAGAGGCCAATCTCGACAGAGGCAAAAACAACCCCAAAAAAGGCTCCCATACAAGCAACAAAGTCGAATTTATCAGTTTTCCAAATCAAAATTGCTGCTTCATAATCAATTAAGCCGATGACTGCAGAGATAATGATGGACGAGAGGATTGCATTCGGGGTGTACTCAAAAAGAGGTGTGATAAACATTAACGTTAAGAATACGACAAAGGACATAATGATGTTAGAAACTGCTGTTTGGCATCCAGCCATGTAATTCACCGCGGAACGTGAGAAGGAACCTGCACGTGGCCAAAATAAAAATTGAACAACAAAAAATATATCATTCTCTACTGCTGCTGCTTATGAAATATAATTTCAATACTGCTATCAATTTTCACCTGTCGCCACGTAACAGGATGTCATAGAGCCGACTACATTCATTGCTCCAAGAGCAACCATTTCTTTGTTTCCATCTAGTTGATAGTCCTTCATGGAAGCAAACGTTCTTCCAATTGCAACAGCTTCCTAATAAATCAATGAAAGAAAGGTGAATATACTAGAAAAACGAAGTAAAACTGAATTAGTTCTCAAGAAATTGTTGACCAAGGAAAATATAAGAAACTAACTTACTGTCAATGCAATCATGCCGGCTACAATGCCAATCCTTAAACCCTTCAAAAGATAATCACCAGTAAAATATATCTGATTCACGGATGAGGGATTAATTCCTTTCTCAATATGTTTCACCTGGTTATGCCAAATGTGTATTAGTACAAACTAATTACAATAGATTACAGACTTACAGTGCTATGAAACGGAAGTAGCCAAAAAGGCTTACAATTTGTACTCCTCTCTTCTCTGCATGGGTAATATACACGAAGAACGTAGACAGAATGACGGAGATCAGTGGAGCAATAGCCGGGACCCAAAAGAGTTTCTTGTTCTTCTTCCCCTGCACCTCACACCGTGTTAGAACTGCTAATGAGGCCGAAAATCATCTAAAAATGCAAAATACATTGGACGAAACTCGGAAGTTGGGCGTCTTACAATGTACTTGGCAAATAGAAGAAAGGCTAAAAATGTTGCTCCTATTACGATTGTCTGCCAATTCCACTGCAAAAGAAAATATTGGAAATTTTTGAGTACCCAGTGTCAACTTAAAGCTGGTAATTCATGTACACAGAGAGTTAGAACACTTACTCCATGATGGGCAGAGCCCCACACAGACTTCATAACTGATGTAATATCCGTCTTCTTTGTAAACTTTTTTATGCCTAAAAATCCTTTAAGTTGTTGGAGTGCAATTGTTATGGCAGCACCTCCCATGAAACCAACAACGGCAGCATGAGATAGGAAGTCGATTAAGAAACCCATTCTGCATGTAAATCCAAAATTAGATAGCAGTAAAGGACTACAAAACTGCTAGGATAATATCGAAAAGAAACAAATTTTGCAGAAATTGACTAATTTGACTGCAAACTAAACTCAATTACCTAAGAATGCCAAGGATGGCTTGGGTGATGCCAGCAAAGAAAGTAGCTGTGAATGCAAGTCTACGGTATTCAACAGCATTTTTAGTGGGATCAATCTCGTTCTGCAGTAGAGTCCCAAGCAGTAGAGATACCACAGCAACTGGCCCTATGGCTATATCCCTTGAACTACCCATGAAGGCATAGACCAAGGGAGGTACAAAGCTTGAATCTGATCGAGTTAACAGATTAAGATGCAAAAACACACACGATTACATCCTTGTCATCAGACCATTGGTAATGGATATATTTTACTTATAGCATGTTTGGTGGAGAGATTCATTGGACGGTATAACGGAAGGAAAACAAGCTAAAAAATCTAGTTATTATACAGTCCAATCCTATCGAGTGCTGCATACCAAACATGCACTTAATGTATATTTGTTACTTACATAAACCATACTGAGGAGCTAAATTTGCAAGCTTAGAGTAGCCAATATCCTGTTGAATGAGTATTAGAAATTAAATCACCAAATACAAATGCTTTGGAAATCTCCATTGTCTTATATATATTTAGAATGCATAAATTGTACCTGAGGAATGCAGAGGCTCGCAATGGTAAGCCCAGCAATTAAATCTCCTTTAAATTTAGCTAGATTATAATTTCTACCCCAATCAAGTATCGGAAATACGGCTTGCATCCCGAGGACAAACTTCCGAGACCTGGATTGATCCTTAAATGAACGTAAAGGATCATCTGCAAAGAATGTTTCCTTCAACGTGGCAGAGAATTCCTTCCATGGGTTTTGCTTCGGCTGAACACCAACCTTGTGAACATAAGGCAAAGTATGACGATTTGAAGATGACAAACTTTTAACATCAATCTCTTTCACGTCCATTGAATCCTCAGTACTATGACCCATTCAAGATGAGACTAGGAAATCGTTCTACACAGAGAAACAAATGTTGGTTAGATCATCAATATAACAGGACTGATTGTAAGGGTAGATTGGTCAATAGCATAGTAATAGGGTGCACTAGCCTAATACTGAACAAAAAGTCTACATTAAACGCTTTCAGTTTGTATTGAATTCAAAGAGAATCACTTTTACAATTGAAAAGGGCCAAAAGGAAAAGAATGATAATTAAAGTCAGCAAGTTAAGCTATACTCTATAGACAGATGAGTGGAAGCAAGCAAAAGCAGGTCAAGGCTCCTTAAGATTCTCGAGTTAAAAATATTCTTTACAGATGAGGAACATATACTTTTCCTTCTTATATAAATTCTCAAGAATACAGGTCAAACTTTCCGAGCTTGAATTGACGGCAATAGTAGCATACACGCATCTAAATTTCTTCTATTCACATTCTGTTGAAAATAGACGTGGAATTTTCAATTTCGACTGCTTAAATCATAGACATAGCCAACGCCCATAGATTTATATAAGCAATGAGATCAGCAGACAGCGATTATGGTTTATCAAAACTGATGTTTAAGGCATTGACCTTTATGAGAAACAAAAAATTCTTTACATAATAAGTAAGCACTTTTAAGAAAAGTAAGTTTTAAGCGAAAATCTAAAATAACAATAACTTCTAAAAAAGTTCAAAGCTTAAACATGTTTGGCAGAAAAAATAAGCTTAGCCAAACATACTCCATTGGTTCCATTTATGTTCTAATACTCAAATCTAATTACATGAATTCTAATACTCAACCAAATGGGGTGGCAAAAAAGGATTCATATAGCCGACTCCAAATGAGGAACACGGCTTAGTTTGTGGTCATTATTGTCGTTAAATACGACATAATGAACCTGATGAAAAAACCTCTAACTCTATGGTCGTGATTTTTTAGCATTTGATGACATAATTAACACGAATTTTGAATTACTTCCCTTACTAAAATATAGGCATAAAACACATCATAAATCACTTTTTTGGTTATGCATTTTCATATCTTTGAGAACTATTGAACATGCTTAGCAATGAGTTTTGAACCCCTAGTTCTCAATCCCAAGTAAAACCAATCAAAAGAAGGAATAATCAAACAATATTATACTTAAAAACAAAGCAATAAAACAAATCAAATCTTTGCACGAGTCCAATTTTCTAATCCTTTCATACTGTATATTCCTTTGTCAAGTAAATGGTTCTATTAATAACTCCACCCTTTTATCCCCGCATCCTCATATCAAAGTTTAAAGGAGGACCTCTCTGCACCAAGTAGTAAATGCAGAACCTTTGCTCAAAGGGTGTACATTTTATGCCTTTATAGTTTATACTTTGTTCAAAGGGCAATACAAAACAAAGATTGAATAGTATAAGGAAAATTGGAAATCCAACGGGAATAGAGTTGAATTAATAAAAGGCATGTTTGGCATATAATATTTGAAAATACTATAGACATTAACTTCCCTCTTTCCTATTCATTCAAATATAAGAATTATGATGCTCTGTTGTGTAATGTTCCCTTTCCTTCCCTTCCTCTTAAAACAAAGAGAATCCATAATTTTTCCTTCAATCTTTTTCATTCAATTTAAAGCAGATACCTCTTGCACCAATTTATTCTATCATAATAGTTTAAAAAATTTCTCCTTCAACCATACAACTTGCACATTGATGACTATATATTCTTGTCAAATACTCAGTAAGTGCTCATTCGATCTACTTTTCGGAAGGAGAGCATTATTTAAAGTTGTGCCATTATATAACAATACTGCATAAGTTTCCTCATATTTTACAGAAAAAATAAGATTTTTTCAGCATATCACATCTAAAAGGTATATATTGTCCTTCATTCCCTTCCCTTTCCTTCACTTCCTCTTAAAACAAAGAGAATCGATGGTTCTTTCCTTCTTTGACTACTTTCAATCAATTTAAGGCAGATGCCTCATGGTTAACCAATTTATTCATTCAAGATGCTTCGACCAATCTCCTTTTTAACCACATAGTTTGTGCATTATTGACAACTCATTGTCATCAAGTGCTCTTTTGACATGTTTGGTAAAGTGGATTAGGCAGAACTCAACATTAATCTAAAATGAAATTAGTTACAATCTTGTACGCGACACAAGTCTAATAATGTATACCAAGCACACACTTTAAGTACTCATAATATTGGCTCTACTTCTAGAGAGGAGTACACATATGAAAAGAAACAAATTTTTTTTTTAAATCGTGCCCTCAAATAATAATACTGCACAAGTTTCCGCATATTGTCCACAAAAAGATAAGCTTTTAGAGCATATTAAATTCATAAGGTATTTTGTTGAAAAGCAACAACAAGAATCGGTGTTCAGAATGTAAAAGGCTTTTTCTATCTTTGAATACATATTGATTTGCTAGAGTACATTGCAGAAAAAGGTAAAATAAATGGTTTTTTCACCTCTAATGACTTGAACTTTTAGATTAGGTGCTTCAATGTACCTATTTGTTAAAATTATATAGCATTAGACTTGTGACAAGAAAATGAATCTGGCCTGTGCGCTAGGGAACGTGTTGAAGACAAACTCTAAATAAATGAACGTTTCTCATCTGCTACGATTTTAGATGACGTGGTTTAACATAATACAACGTAATTCACAACGAACTAAGTTTTATTCCCAAAGATTTAGATTTTAGAGTTTTCTAAATAGATAGTTTTTCGCCATTTCATTTGGTTCGTCCCTAAAACAACTCATTCGCAACCACAATACATATTCATTTTTAAGAGAAAAACACAAAATAAGATTTGATGATCCAAATGCATACTCTATACCTTGCATACATCCACCCTACCCCCCAACCCAGAAAAACCCAAGAGGCATTTGGTGACCCTTTAAATTGAAGAGAAGAAATTCCAATCAGCTTTTCTCAAGTTCATAGAATCCCATTATTTTGCCAAGAGAATAAAAATCCAAACCAGAAAGTACAAAATCTCACCTCATTCTCTAAACATCATTGAAAGTGGATGGCACTTTGACATCTGTGAAAATCATATGCCCCACATCCCACTCTGCACAAAAACAATACTTTTCCAGTAAACACAACCAATTATAATTAATTTTATATTCAAACCTAACAAATTAACTAAACTACCATATACTTTTGCCTTTTTGCCCGCACATCCAATGGTCCTCCTACTTCTGGGAATTTCAAATTCAAAACACGTCCAGGTTCAATGAATCTGAGAAATTTCCCCTATTCAGACCACTCTCTCTGGATTTTGTTTCTTGCTAAGAGTATTTCCAAAGATATAATTATACGAGAAGAAGATTTCCTATTTGTTAAATGGGATTTCCATTTATTTTGAAATCCAATTATTTTAAGTAGAAAATAAGAACTTATAAGTTGTGTTATGATCAAATTCTGACACAAAAAGGAAGAAAAATCTGAAGGAAAATTTGCATTCGAGAGACCCCACGCGTGTTCTAAAGTCAATGGAATGGAAAAAACGACCACGTTTGTAGGGACATCTGGAATTTGTGAATCATTCGTCAACGGGGTTTTATTATTTTTTATGAACACAATTATTGACATTAGTTCTAGAAGTCCGGTTTGTATGAGGCTGGGATACAGTCCAGATTCAGTGAGAAGTAGGAGTTCGGATTTTGAACCGTTATTGAAGTTCCACGTAGATGGCAACTCAAAGTTAGAAAAGTATTATCAAACTCGCACTTGTTGACGACCACTATTTAAAAAAATAATATTTTGTAGAGAATATATAATTGAAAAGTTGACAAAAATTTTAAATTTACGTGCAAAATATTTTATTGTGTTAATGTATGGTGAAAAATGAATATTTGAATTAATTTTTTTTTTTATTTAAATGAAGACAAACAAAGATTCAATATGACTTTGATTAAGAAGATACCAGGCTTCTACGAGTTAAGGTGTACGCAAACTATGTTGATATCTCAAATTCAAATGAATTAATATAATTCAACTCTTAAACTCGAAATAATATCTTCTGGCGTGTCATACCTAAATAGAAATGAGGTTAAGCATAGGTAGGGGTGAATGCAGATGATTGGATAGTTTATGAAAATTTTTAAAATCAAATCACTTAAAGAGGTTTTCACTTTTTTACGGTTTGGATCGATTTAAAACCACAATTTAGCAAACAAAAAAATAATATACATGGAACAAATAAAATCATAAACATTAGTTTAAAATATCACGTTAGAACATAATAGTATTATTACGAATGTTATAAACAAAAGTTCTAAACTTTTAATCATTGTGATGCAAATGTATTCAATAATTATAATTAAATTGTATAACGTAATAACTTATAAAGGGAAATGAATAAAAGGATCAAATACAATGAGCTGTCTCCGAATAATCAATACTTCTATCTCATCCAATTATTGATGAATTACTAAGTTCCTTGTTACTATACAACTAATTTTAGGTGCAAATCACCGCTTCAACCATTTTGCACTCAATGAAGTACTAAATGAATCAAGAATTTGATCACTCAAAAGCAACTGTGAATATTTGAATGCCTAACATATTTTTGACAATTTGAAAGACAATCCTATACTTATTTTCATTCAGTTTCCACCAAAATATTAAGTCAAAATGCTCAATGGTCAAATCTTCACAACAATCCTTTAAGTAATCCATCAAATCATTTTTTTTTTTTTCAACTTTCACTTTCCCGCATAAGTCTAGCTTTAAAAATTGGGAGAATGAGTTTGGGTCCCAAAGAAGTTTGTGAAGAATTTGAGCTTCTGAGTTGAGTAGCATCGTTAAATTTAATTTGGATGAGTTCAATATGGATGTCTCTTTTTTAACCGATATGTGTTTGATTTTAATTGGATTGGATAAAAATGTAAATTTATTTATTTTAGATTTATTTTCGTAAACGATTTAGCAATTTGAAAACAGTTTGCAAAAAATGAAACATAAACCAAACTAGTTCAAAGCGGTGTAGTTTAATTCAAGACTAAAATATTGATAGACTTACGTAAACCCGAACCAACTATTTAAAAAAAAAGACGAATTCGATTCAGTTTGACAGTTTGATAATTTTGTTGTTCAACCCTAAACATAGGTAGCTTGGGGGCTATCAAACCCAAAATATTTTTTCTTTTTCTAAACTATGTCCCTATTTATAGGAATTAAAATTTAGATTTAATTTAAATCTAAATAAATAATTAATTTTCACCACATATTCATGAAACATATAATTTTTCAACTATATATTTCATCACTTTTTGTCAAAATTGACTAAAAATATGATTTTAATCCACACCAAAGAGGGGTTATATATATATAGTCTCTATTTGAGCTCCATTATCTAATAGTTCATTTTTAAAAAAATATTTTATATCACATATCTTTCAATAAAATAATTTTGCACGTAAACCTAATTTTTTTTTTCTTATTTTTTAACCATATATTCTCCACAAATTATTATTACAAAACTCATTTTCACAAAAAAAAAAAAATAGGGCTCAAACATAACCTTATATTGAGAACGATAGATTTATTGTATTGCCCGTTTAGCACGACAATGACATGCTAGTTCGACCTATTTATAAACTAACTTCATGTTGCTACAAATATTGAGTTTTAATTTACAAATTTTAACATGTGATATTATACAATATTTTATTGCCGCATGTGCATGTCTTCTATAAATTTCAAATTTTACGTGTCATGTGTTTAAAGAAATAAAACTAAAGACATGATAAGATGAACTGAAAAAATTGAGTTGAATTGACCTAACGTTCAAATTCAAATAATTATCTATTACTTGAATTATAACATAATTATGAATTTGCTCCGGGGTGAAAGTGGAAATAAATAAAGCAATTAAGTAAATAAATTTAAAAATTTTTAAAATAATTTTGGACAAATAGAATATTCCACCCAAGATAATGTTGAATAAATGAAAACCAATAGAAAAATTCCACACACACGCGCTTATATATATATATATATATATATACTTCCTAATTTTTATTTTTAATTGACAAAGCTAGCAATAAATTTAAAATATCCCTAAAATTGTAAAAATATCACCTTAGCCTTAGAACGTGTCTAGGACACTAAAAAAACTAAACACGATGTTTTGACCCACTTAACACCTAATTGTGAATATGTGTGTTATGCGAAATTTAAATTTAATAAAAATAACTTAGAACGCATCACAAATTACCTCTAGTCTATATATATAGAAATTCAACTTTGTAGTACATCAATCATATAAGCAAAAATAAGTACATGCATAAAAAGTAAACAACCCCAAGAATTGCTTACGAAAGAAAAACCCTTTAAGAACTTTTCAAGAGAAAAAAAATCTCTAAGCACCTTGTGCCACAAAATAAGTTACTAGAAAGATTGAACTTACAGATCTGGTTTAGACACAACTAAACCTTAGTACACTCTAACTCTAATTTGTAATTGCTCGAAGAACTCCTCGATTGTGCGCACCGAACTTGCTCTAGATCCCTGGACTTCTTTTTCCTTTTGGATCTTCAAGAACGAACTCGTTCTTCTATAAGCCGAACTCTACTTACCCTTATATTCATCAAAACTCTAAAGGCTATTTGGTAGATGATTTTGTGGTGCTTTGATTTTTGAATGTGGAAGAGAATTTTGATAACAATTTATTTCTTTTTCACTAAGATTTTCTCTTCTATTTTTTTTTCCTCTCAACATACATAATGAAAGAAAGGAGTGTTTGTTGTTTACTAATTGAATTTTACAGTTCTAGGTGGTTTAGGATGTTTATATGTTAAAATAGTTGAAATAGCGTTCTCCTGCATAGATGGGCGCTCATCGAGTGCCCTGGTTCTGGAAAAGATGCGCGAGCTCTCCCTTGACGTTCATCAAGCGCTCTTGGTTTTGGAAATTGTGCTCGAGCGCCTTCTTGAGCTCACATCGAGCACTTCTTAACCAAATACCAAACCCGTCAACTCAATTCCAATCACAACTAGATTTAGCCCTTATCTGACGACCATTATTTTTAAATTCTTTTTACTACATACTCATTTTTAACAATACATTTACACAATAAAATATTCTATACTTAAACCCAATTTTTTTTTCTACTTTTAATTATACATTCTCTTAAAAATCACTGTTCAAAACTCTATTTTTCCCAAATAATAATTGTCAAACAGGGGCTTAATGATAGATGGATAGGAACTTGTCAAGACTTTAAACCTAATAGACACAAAATTTGTAGGTCGTGGAGAGTAGACCAAGGACTTCAACACCCTAACTCTAATGATCAACCCCGTGGTCCCGTGTTGTGTATGTGGTTCATATAGAGTGTAACACAGGTTTACCAAAAGAAAATGCCAATGTTGGAGCGGAGGAAGTGGAGTGAGGGGAGCGGACCGAACCACGTTAAATCATTGTGTTAATTTTCTCTTTCACTTCTTTATCATTGCGTATAAAATCCAACACCTCGATATTTTGTAAAAAATAGGTTTTTTAGAAAAAAAAGTTACGTTAATTACTTGATAATGAACAACATGTATACCATGAGTATATTATTGTCTAAAGTGTCATGAATATCCATCTTAATGTGAATCATGATAATGTACTACATGAACCATGAGTATAGTATTTTGTAAAGTATCATGAATATCCATCTTAATAGGAATCATGATTACATATGATATGTCATGTAAAAATTGATAAAACACGACTTGAATGCATACTTATTGGAAGAGTTTTTATCCTTGTGAGGTCCATATGAATTATGTGTGACAAAGTTCATATCATATATAATCTTTGATTATGGTTATATATTTGGTCAATAATGTGTTTATATCTAGCATATATGGAAGGATCGTTCATGGTCTAGAATATATCAAGAAATTCACTTGCACCACAATATAGAATAAAATATAGGTTGCCTCAGATAAATTCATTAGCTATTTTGATTGGTAATAGAGGTTTCTGAGGTATAATATGATCTGCTTTAGTTGTTATGAATTTAAGTTTTTCAAATCTTCATATATATATCTAACAACGAAGATTCAAATAGCAAATCTCAATTTTGTTTACAATAAGGCTTGAGTTTGTATTTTTCACTAAACTATGATCCTTTTAAGTAATTTCCTCAAATACTGTTATGAATTGATCGCAAGATAATGACAATAATGAAATAAACAAAAACAAATAAGAATACTGAGATTTATGTGAAAACTCAAGATGGGAAAAAACCACAAGAAGAAAAGTAGAATTTCATTATAATCAATAATGAATGTATTTACAATATCAAGATTTTAGTACTCTCAATTGAAATCTAAACTCTCTAACTCTCAAGATATTGTTGAATGTGTATAGAGATACAAAAATGTGGAATATATATATATATAGGAATCTTTTTTGGAATTCTAGATGAAGAAGAAAACATAAATTCGGAAAAATCGGGATAAAACCCGCCGAGGCGCCATCGAGCTAGTGCTCGGGGAGTTTTGTTGAACAGGGGCACTAGCGCTGTGGCGTCCCATGCC
Source organism: Fraxinus platypoda (assembly GCA_903798405.1). Classification (NCBI taxonomy): domain Eukaryota; kingdom Viridiplantae; phylum Streptophyta; class Magnoliopsida; order Lamiales; family Oleaceae; genus Fraxinus; species Fraxinus platypoda. The sequence continues at coordinate 21,393 of CAIGRT010229349.1, forward strand.
CGACGCTGTGGCGTCGGGCTACTGCTTCCTTTTTCTTCAACGGTGCCACGGTGCCCACTTTCGGTAATTATGTATATATAAGGTATTTTCTTCATCCCAATATCAATTTTCAAGCCAAACTTCCAATACTTGGTGAGATTTTATTTCCATTAATTAGGACTCTCAAAACCAAAAATCCTTAAACTTCTTCTATTCGACGAAACATCAAATCATATGGAATTTGGGTCACACCACAACAAATATAATAACAAACCCATTGTTCGTCTTAATCCCTCCACTTTAACGAGTAATTACATCGTCTTATTCTTCAAAAATAGTACACGATCTTTAGAAATAACTAGCATCACAAAACATTCTTCGATTGGCAACATATGTATATCTGAAATCGAAAATCCTCTAAAAATGAGAAATTGATTTTTATGGTAATCCCATTTTATTGTTTCCATGTCGAAAAGGCTCACAAATCTAATATATATAGAACACTAGCTTTCGGCCATGAACTAGTCAGGAACTCAAATCCGTAAAGAGTTTAAGTTAAGGCATTGATAATCCAAGTCTTTCAAATATAAAGAAGCGAAAAAGCGTAGGTGATTTTGGTAAATCGATGCATGAGACTCATCGACAATATAAGATGAACGGAACCTGAAGTAGAAGAAGAATGTCGTGCAAGAGAATAATGTTCAGCAAGAGAGTCACCCTATCAATAAAGTGATCACTTTCAGACCTTGTCCACTTCCTTTCCAACACTAGATTCTTCAATAATAGTGGGAAAAATCTGCTCAATTAACTCAAATACATTAAGCCCTTGTTTGTAAGCAATATTTTGAAAATTACTTCTCTCAATTTCAACCACACATTTTTTTTTTTTTGGAAAATTCTATTTGTACATAATTTTTTACTTAATGTTTTACCGAATTGACAAGTGGCGACTCCCTATTGGAGGGAGGGGTGCCTGGGCCCATAGGCGCCCCCCTAATAAGGGACCGCCACTTGTCAATTCTGTAAAACATTAGGTAAAAAATTAGGTACGTGTAGCATAACTCTTTTTTTTTTTTTTTGTTAAAAAAGTCGTTTTCCCGTTTCTTCATGCTTCTTTATACTTTTTAACAATATATTCAAAAAAAATAAAAATAAAAATAAAAAATCACTTCCTCACAAGCACTAATATGTGTGTGTTTTTTTCTTTCAAAGTGGAGAAAACCAAGTCTTAGGCTAGCTGTTCAATGAAAATGCATTGTTTTGAAATAACCAACAAAATTAAAGGGATTTTTTTTTTTTTTAAAAGAAAAAGTTAAAGTAGTTTGCTCAGCCTGACAATAAAATAATGCACTTTTAAAATTTTATGTCAAGTTAACTTTTATGGTACCCGCGTCAGCATTTCAGTTAATTTTAGGAGGAGGAAGTAGTAGGTATAATGCCTAATCTGAAATAAAAATTAAATTGAAATGACCGATTTTGAACAAAAATAAACTTAGATAACCAGCGTTAAACAATGTTATAAATTGGGTGCTAACAGCAACTTTAATCCAGGAAATAATGAAGCATCTCATGTAGTTGTCGATGTTTGACACTGTTTAACTTTTTTTTTTTTTTGAAATACTCAAAAGCAATTAGTTCATGCCTGGGAATTAAATAAATTAAAGTATAAGTGATTATAAACTATTAGTCCTAGTGGATAAGAAGTGATGGCAATGATCTCCTATCAATAATGGACATGAGTTATAATGCCCACATGGTGATGTGGCGTTGTCAAGTTGGCAAGTCAAACATTTTTCTCTTTTTAAAAGTTAAAAAAATTCGACTTGACTACACATGGATAATTGTTGTCTTGCCTACTGTGGTAAGAGATCAGTAGCTCTAAATGATCTCCTTCCATCGTGGGCATAAGTTATATTGCCACGTGCTGACGTGGCGCTATCGTGTTAGCAGGTCAAATTTTTTTCTCTTTTGAAATGTCAAAAGAAAAAACGATTTGATGTGTAGTGACGTCACGTCAACGATGAATAGTTGTTATGTTGCCCACTGTAAGTAGTAGACGAGCTCGGTCATTAGTGATGGTAGTTACCGTGTAAATAGTATATTTAAACATAAGTGAGAACTCACTTCCCAAACAAAAGCACCGACGATCAGAACAAACTTGAGGTCAAGTGGTTTGCATTTATATACTGAGCAACACAATAATGCAGCCCAAGAGTTCACCCAAACACTTCAAAGAAACCATGGGCACGTTGCCTGCTGAGAGCTCCACAGTGGAGTTACAGCAGCTTGATCGTGATGCCGCCCCCGGCCACACCGAGAGGGCAAAATGGTTGCTCAGCTCTCCTAACCCGCCAAGCCTATGGCATGAACTCAGAAGCTCCATAAGAGAGACTGTTCTACCTCAAGAAAGGAAAAAACAACCTCAGACTCAAGGCCATGTTTTGTTCTTGCAAGGCCTATTTCCAATCCTGAAGTGGGGAAGGAGTTATAGCGCTGCAAAATTCAAGAAAGATTTAATGGCTGGTTTAACTCTTGCAAGTCTTTGTATACCTCAGGTTTGCATAATTTTCCGCTCTTCATGTTGCCTTTTCTAAGTTTACATTTTATGGCGTGCTTGTTATGCTAGATCGGATATGGTTATAGATTAAAGAAGCTACACTTTTTCAGTTAAAATAGTGTCTAGTCCTGTTCAGTCTAGTTTACAAAACATGTTTTTTAGCGACAAATCTGCATTTTTATCTGAAATCTTGAAAGGGAATCGTTGCAGAGTATTGGATATGCTAATCTGGCAAAACTTGATCCCCAATATGGCCTTTGTGAGTAACAAATATTTCCATATTTTTCTGATTTATATATATAGCTTTATGTTTTGTTTGATTAATTTTTGTATTTCAGACACAAGTGTTGTCCCACCTTTGATATATGCTCTGATGGGGAGTTCAAGAGAGATTGCCATTGGTCCAGTGGCTGTAGTTTCATTGCTGCTTTCTGCAATGATACAAAAAGTTGTAGACCCTTCAGTTGATCCTGTTGCCTACAGAAGCCTAGTTTTCACCGTTACTTTCTTCACTGGAGCCTTCCAAGCTGTCTTCGGAATTTTCAGGTTGTCTTACTCCAGAAGTGGATGTTTGTCCTCTCTTTGCTTTTTGTTGCCGTAGATTGCATAATAATGAACAGTATTAAGAAAAATAGTTAAAATTGTTCATTCTCTTGTCCATATGCAATACTGCAAATCAAACAATTAGATTCTGACAAAGTGGAGGTGACACAAATAGAGGAGAAATTAGGAGAAGAAAATAGATCGACGAAAGAATTCTTGTATACATTCGACCCTAAATTCTCTGGGAGCTTCTCCTATATTTGAATGTAGGACTAACTTTCTCATTTATATTCAGGTTGGGATTTCTTGTGGATTTTCTCTCACATGCAGCCATAGTTGGATTCATGGGAGGTGCAGCTATTGTAATAGGCCTCCAACAATTGAAGGGATTGCTGGGAATTAGTAATTTTACTACCAAAACTGACGTGGTCTCTGTAATGGAGGCCGTTCTAAATGCACTTCATCATTCTGTAAGCTTCTCTAATGATTTTTAATGTTGGATTCGACCTGATTTTTCTCGCGTGACAAACTTATGTCGTTTGCATACGTTAAGTTCGTGCCGAATTAATTGTTGAACAAATTTTTCTCCATGTAACATAAAACTTGAGAATCTTCTACAAGTAGTGTTGTGAAATTTTGTTCGTTTTATGCGCTATCAAGATAAGTAACCTATTTTTTACTTTCACCAATAAATTTTTATTAATTTTTAAAAACTTTTTATCGTTTTAAGCTAAGCCATATTCAATACTGGGTATTAACATAGACTTGGAGAAAAATTAATCTTTCGCGTGATTGTTTGATTCATTTTGTAATTTTAAGATTATATTGTTGTGTATCTTTAATCATTCAAAACTTTTTCAAATCTTCTCACTTTTTGTATTCAACTTGACAGTGGTATCCTTTGAATTTTGTGCTTGGCTGTTCATTCCTCATCTTCATCCTAATTACAAGATTCATCGTAAGTACACATATTACTTTTAAGATAAAATATTCCGTAGGTCATACTTATACCACAATTAACTAGTCATTGATATTCATTTGTCATAATTTTGTTAATTTGTATTTTTGTTTCAATCAAGTCCCTTTGTCCAACTTTGTTAGCTTGACAAATGAAAACGACATGACAGTTCGTGACTTGATTGAATCAGAAGTATAAAATTAAGAACCCCAACGACCAATTGAAGATCAACGACCCACTTAACTCGAGACATAAGTCGAGCGACCTCTAGAATCTTTTTAACTGGATTACAGTTTCACTTTTTACTCTTTCATTCAACAATTACTTATCCCATTCAAATTGCAGGGCACTAGGAACAAGAAACTTTTCTGGTTACCAGCCATGGCACCTCTTTTCTCAGTGATATTATCTACTTTAATAGTTTACTTGACCAAAGCTGATAAGCATGGCATCAAAATTGTGAAACATTTCAAAGGAGGCCTCAATCCAAGCTCAGTTCATCAACTAAAATTTGGAGGTCCACACGTTGGAGAAGCAGCAAAAATTGGATCAATATGTGCCTTAATTGCTCTCACGGTTAGTATATCTTTACTTCTTGTCATCTCATTTCAATAAGCAGGCATTTCCTCCGAATAACTGATCTTTGCATTCCCATGATACGCTAAAATATTGCTCTTTCATTGAGTGCATGATCATAAAGTCTTGAGAAAAAGCTCTGGCTGACATCACATCGCGGGGTTAAAATACTGTTTGTCATCTAACTTTTATTATTGTTTCATTTTAGTCACCGAACTTCGTTAAGAGGAACATGTCATGTTAGACAAGTCGTGCTTTCCCTTTTTTTCTCTCTCTTTTTATTTGTCTCTTTATAAAATCATATTGCGAAAGGCACAGCTTGTCCAAAAATGCACATTTTTGTTTACTTAGACCATCAAAATAATGCATAATTTTCCCTGCCACACCATCATTTCATTAACCCTGAAAACATTTGCATCAATTCAGCAGAACCAAGTGCTTAAACTTAATAAAAAAAAGAGTTTAGTGATTAACTTGCAACAGAAAAAAGCTTGTTGACAAAAATCCTCTTAGCTCTGTGGCTAACATTTCTTTCCCCTCACATCTTCGTCACCATTTGAAGATCCATTGCCGACTTTTGGAAATCTGGAACATGTTGGAATCCAATGGTCACCACCATTCTAGAGCTTTCTATAATTTTGGTTCTACCACCATTAATGGATTAGTATAGAATAAATGCCTCCAATTCTCTCGACACATCACCCCTCTACATATGGGTTTAGCCATCGTATTATGTGTTGGGAATTTACTTTACATGTACAACGGGTAAATTTCAATTCTCACTACGGATCTGCATTGTGTTTAGATAGAAACTGTGTTTAGAATAATAGTTATGATAAATTTTGCAAACTCCTTTACTGATTCTCGAACACGAACAATGACGAACAGCAATCCACAGCTGTCCAATTGTTCAGCATTCAATGAAAATTCACACAATGAACAAGAATGAGAGAATTGATGTTTTTTTTTTTTTTTTTGTGCTAGCAAGAATATGAATTATATTTTGTTAAATTTTTATGAAACTCTAATGATTTATTAATATAAGTCAAAGTGGGCTTGACTCGCTCTTAAACTTAATCCGGTCCAATATTTAATTAATCTATTAATTAAATTCAGTCCATGAATTAATTAATCCAATTAATTAATTCAGGCATAAGCAACCCAATTAATTAATTGTACAACTCTTGTTAAGTAATTAATTGACAAATCTCATTCTTCCGGTTCTCCTTTTGTGTGTGACCCATCAGGTTTTCGATCACGATGCCTAACGACATGAATTATTATTTTGATCTAATCAAAATCGATAAATTAAAATACCCATTTTTAATTTATCATCAATTCACATCCGTCGTCCCAAATTGACATATAGCAATGTGTCAGGGCAATACATGTGACGAGAAATATCACGTGATATGACAAAACCAAACTAGTTCATTTATAATGAAACTATAATCATTTTGTTAATATGATCCGATCAATTATGAGATATTGATATGTGTCAATCTCAATTATTGATCATATCTTTCATCTCACTATTAAGTCAATATAAATTGAAAACTCATTTTCGACTTATGAGTTCACATTGGCCAAGGATTTCATTATCAACTTAACTAGATAAAATGTAGATCATAATCTCTTACTATCTAAGAGTGGCGAATCCTCTATCGATCATTCACAACATTACATTATCAACTTAACTGAATGAAATGTAGATCATAATCTCTTACTATCTAAGAGTGACGAATCTTCTATTGATCATTCACAACCTTCATATGATTCTTGACATACTCGAACGATGTCGTATTATCGACTCTTGGCAGAGCAACATCCAACATCACCAAAGTATGACTGTCTTCATATAAGGCATTATGATGATCTCAAGTCAAATGATCAATTCCACTATCGAACGTTAGAGATTAGCCACTGACACTCATATAGTTATCAATGTGGAATCTCCCAGCGGATTTTCAATGTTTTGTTCTATAACAAAATATCCACGTGTTCATTCAAGTGTCANCGAACGTTAGAGATTAACCACTAACACTCAGATAGTTATCCATGTGGAATCTCTCAGCGGGTCTCCAATGTTTTGTTCTATAACAAAACATCCACGTGTTCATTCAAGTGTCACCACACTTTAGCTTGTGAGATCGGCTACTTACTTCACAAGCAAGAAATGCAACATGTGATGGTCTATCCGTAATAACGATATCCGTATCTCGTTATTGCATACAATCACAGATAATTTAAAATTCAGTCATATGTAATTTGTATATCACAATCACAACTCCTTGTGATTAACAAATCACAAAAACTTGAATATACGGATTCTATTATTTAATTTATTAAAATATTAATTCAATTAAATAATAGATCTTGTCATAAATATACATCAATTATATATATTAAAAATATTTATACTCAAAGTTGATTGGACCTAAGGCATAAAAATAAAATGCATTGATCATAATAAAAATGTTTAACTCCAAAATCGATTGGACCCGTGTAAGAACACTTACAAACTTTCAACTGCACCATATCCAATCACTTATGTATCTACCATAAGAGTTTACATGACGATCATGTTTATACCGCGACAACTCTTTGTCTGTGAATCCGCAATTTAATAACTTGTGAGAATTCGTTCTTTTTTACATCATTTCATTGCATTATCTTTCCAATGAGATAATACTGCCTTAATACATGTTTGGATCATTGATGGGACCTTAGTTCCTTCGTTTGGACGATGGTTCCATATTTATCACAATGCAGAAGCATGTGATCAATAATGTTAGGAACTATTCCAAGTTCATTAATGAACTTCATGATCCAATCCATAACTTTGTTGCTTTCCAAAGCAATGATGTATAAAGCTTTTATTATTGAATAAACGATTATTTCCAGTTTGGAACCTTTCCAACACATTGCTTAAGAGTAAACCAATATCCTAATTGAGATATGCTATCATTCTAGTCTGACTAGAAGTTAGCATCAGTGTATCCATGAACTCTTAGTTCATTTTCTACATATAAAATCTTCTCAAGATTTTATCTATATAGATTGAAATGAGTTAAGAGCAATCTTCTAGATCTATCTTTATAGATCAAGTTACTTCTCCCATATCTATCACAAAAAAATTATTTGACAACTACAATTTCAACAATTGAAATATAGAGACGTCGTTTCCTGTTAATAATGTCTTATACATAAAATATTAGAAATACGACAANTCGTTTGCCATTAATAATATGTAGTCTACATATAAAATCAGGAATACAACAGTGCTCCCACTTGTCTTCTTGTAAACACACGGTTCATCTTCAGTCTTGATAAAATCAAACATTTTGATTGTCTCATCAAAGAAAAGATTCCAGCTCCTAGAGGCTTGCTTTAATCCATATATGGATTCATCAAGCTTGCATACCTTGTTGGCTTCTTTGGAATCAAAACCTTCGGGTTGTGTCATGTACACTTCTTCTTGTAAGTTATTGTTAAGGAATGTAATTTTGACATCCATTTGCCACAACTTATAGTTATGGTATGCAACTATTACAAGCAAAATCCAAATGGACTTTAGCATGGCTACATGCTAAAAGATTTCATCGAAGCCAACCCCCTGTCTTTGTTTATAAGCTTTTGATACTAACCTTGCTTTGTATGTAGGGATGTTTCCATCCATGTTGACCATTTTCTTGTAAACTAATTTACAACCTATGAGTTCTAATCCATTAGGCGGGTCTACCAAGGTCCAAACCTTGTTTACATGCATTAAGTTCATATCGGATTTCATAGCCTTTTGCTATCTCTTAGAGTCAACACTTGACTTGGCTTATGTAAAATTAGTAGGTTCACCATCCTCGATTAGTAATGTCTGATTAGTAATCATGGATTCATACTTTCTGAAGGCCGAATGATCCTACAAGATTTACATGGAGCGACGTGTTCTCAGGAGTCTCAACTTCCTGATCAAGAGTATGTCCCTCAGCAGATGTGAGATCAGATTCAAGTTCATCTACTTGGCTAACTATATATGTGAATTTTTGAACTCCTCAAGATTTATTCTGCTCCCACCGTCCTCTCCTAGAATAAACACTTTCTCTATGAGTATGGTATGCCTTGAGATGAATATCTTCTTCTCAACGGGATTATAGAATTGATATACAATTGTCTCTTGGATATCTTCCAAATATATATTTATCGGATTTAGTCTCAAACTTATCCGATTCAGTGCGCTTCACATACGCGTCACAGCCCAAACTTTCATATGAGATATGTTGGGCCATTCCATAACTCGTATGGAGTTTTTGTCAATATTATCCGATTCAGTGCGCTTCACATAAGTGTCACATACCCAAACTTTCATATGAGATAAGTCAGGCTTTCTGCCTTTCCATAATTCGTATAGAGTTTTGTCAACCGATTTAGATGTGATACGATTTAGTGTGTAGCACGCGACAATCAGTGCATGACCTCAAAATGATTTTGGAAAGTTTGCATGACTTGTTATTAATTACACTATATCTAATAGTGTACAATTCCTCATTTCAGATACACCATTATGTTGCAGTGTATATGGAGGAATCCAGTGCGAGAGAATCTCATTCTCTTTTAGATAATCTAAAATTCTCCCTTTTAGATATTTTTCACCTCGATCAAGTCTTAGTGTGAGAATATATTTACCTATTTGTTTATCATCTTTTAGTTTGAATCCCTTGAACATTTCAAGAGTTTCATGTTTGAATTTCATCAATT